>JAQQSO010005791.1:0-11783 GCA_028658305.1 Pachyuromys duprasi
TATATATAATCAGGGAGCTGTTTGTGTTTTAAGGCTGTACTTCAGTCTGAAACTGTCAACCTCTTTTGTCAGGAGTATTCTTCAAGAAGATCAGGGATTTCCGGTGGTTTGTTATTGTTTGTTGTTGTCTCAGTTGAACTCTTTTGTGGGCTCTGTGTGTGCGGCTTTGTGCTCTGTGCTAGAAGCTGTGAGCACTGCAGGCTGGTCACCCCTCTTGTCTGGAAGTCTTGCTCTTCAGTCTTTTGAGATGTCAGCTGGGGTCTTTGTGCTCAGCCCTGGACTTGTTGCTAAGGGCTCTTCTCTGGAATGGAGATTTGGCTCCCCCTTCTGTGCCAGGGGCTGTGCACCATGGTCTGAGATGATAATTTGGGGCACACACATAGGGTTTGGGTTGGTGTGCCTCTGCTGAATGCAGGCCTGTCTGAAATGGTGCCCGAGGCCTTCTCTGTCTGTCCTGTGGACATACACATGGACTGAGGTTTTTGCTGGCATACCCGTGCCGTGGTAGCCCTCAGTGTGCAGTCTGGTCAAGATGGTCCCTGGACTTTCTCAGTCTGGGGTGGCTCCTGCAATCCGTGCACGCCCACTGCGCACCCATGGGTTGAAGCAGAACTCAGGTCCCTCCCAGACTTGCCTGCGGACTGGCACAGGGACTAAGGTTTTGCTGGCAGAAGCGTGCGGTGTGTGCCAGCAGAGTGCAGACTGGTCAAAACGGCCCCCCGCCTTTCTCAGACTGGGGTGGTTCAGGCGATTGGTGCCTGGTCGCTGCACACCCGTGGGTTGAAGCAGAACCCGGGTGCAGTGTGCGCTTGCAGGGTGCAGTTCGGTGAAAAAGGTACCCAGTTCCTCCTCAGATTGCCTGCAAGACTGTGTGATCCAGTCTGTTATGGCGGGTGCGGGCACCCAGCATGGCTGCTCATTCAGATCAGAGCTGTGCGCTGCTGGTCGCCTGGAGATTTTTCCGGGAAATAACTGGGTGTCCCTAGGGTTTTCCCACTTGATTTTCTCACCGTGGGAGTTCTACTCACCTGGCAATCACGAATGCTAGCGTTTTAGGTCCCAGAGTTCAGTCTCCTGGTCGCTGCGTTGTTTCTGCTGTCCTTCTCCTCAGACACAGTGTCCTCTAGTGGCAGCCATCTTGGATCCCTGGAATCCTCAAATGTTTAGATTTTATTACTTTTAAGACTTTGTAAGTTTATATTTCAAGATAATTGATTTTTTTTTGTAACTTCAAACTGCAGATTGATAGGAAAGAAAAGCTGGCTGAGAAATTACCTTGTTTTCTTACCTTGTTAATTTATAAACAAGTTGCTTAGTTACAAATGTATTTGGGTTCTTGTATTTGTTTTCATATTTGTTTTTCACCCACAGTATGTAAAACATTGGATCATGTGAAGGTATTGGGTACACATTTTTTTATATATGTTCTTTGTTATTATTCACTTAAAGAAAAATAGAATGTAACCACACTGTGATTTTTGTATTGCTTGAAAGGGTTTGCTGGGATATATAAGCTGCAAATAAAATAATAAAAATAGGATTTGGAACATGTTCTTCTGAGTTTGTTTCTTCCGCTGGAGTTTGTTCCATCTACCATGATATGTTAATGAGTACATGTATGGAGGTAAGGTACGTGGTTCTGAGGTCTCTGTACTCGAATGGGACATCTCAATTTCAAGGACATTGAACTTGGTTTAAGTATCAGTTATTACCCTATTGAAATCCTTTAGAAATATTTTAGTTACACGGCTCTGTGACACAAGCCTGTAATCTTAGAACTTCGGAGGCAGAGGTAAGTAGAGTTTGAGGCCAGACTGGTCTACAAAGGGAGTCCAGGAAAGTCAAGGATATGCAGAGAAATCTGTCTCAAAAAAGGAAAATCAAATGTGAGCGTATTTTTTAAAGGATTTTATTTATATTTCCTACTCTTCTTTGTCCTTTCTCCACCCCAGTTCATTCCAACAACCCAATACCGGGTAGGAAAAAGAAGGTGCATAGTAGGGAGAAGGGACACACGTTTCCTTAGGTACTTCCTGCTGGTTAGGGTATTGGGTTCCTTGGGGCATGTTCAATTTCTTGTCACACTGCATCAACTGCTACCAGGAACAGCAGGGGGAAAGCACCAGCAGCCTTGTTCTTCCTTAGAGTACCCTCAACACCTTCTGGGCTCTGGCCTTTTTCTGTCTGAGAGTTCTCAGATTTAAACTATCTGCAGCTGGCCAAGAGCCTCACTTAGAGGCCAGAGGAAGGAAACATTTTGCTGCTGTGTAGAATCTGAATCAGTTCCATATCCTACATCTGGGATCAATACAAAAACATGTTTATAACCACAACAAACAGAAGAACAAATGTATATTTTAATATATTTAAGTATTACATGAATTTGAACAATGCCAGAATAGTCAAACAAAAATATTGTAATGACAGACTCAAAATGAATTTTCCATTTTCAATTCAGATACAAACTAATCTTCTATATTAAATGGCTTTATATCAACATGTTTACATTTATTGAATTTAAGGAGCTATGGTCAATTTTGTTTGTATTTGTTTGATATTATAAAAGTATTTTATCAGTTTTAT
Organism: Pachyuromys duprasi; assembly: GCA_028658305.1. Taxonomy (NCBI): domain Eukaryota; kingdom Metazoa; phylum Chordata; class Mammalia; order Rodentia; family Muridae; genus Pachyuromys; species Pachyuromys duprasi. Next base: position 2,584 of record JAQQSO010005791.1, read on the forward strand.
TGGTACAACTATTGTTATTCCAAGGAAAATATCTAAGAATTTAAATAATAATGTGGCAAACTAGTTTTTAAACATAGCCAATACGTAAATATGTACATAACTATTAGTGAAAACAGGAAAAAGGTAAGGCCTTTTTTAATTTTTGAACTAATGATTTACGTTAGAGTGAAGAATAATATGCTACACAATGAGTGAACATTTTTTTTTCTGTAAAAAGACCAACCCCTAAACATGAGTTACTTTGTATCTTGGTTAGGGTTTATATTGCTGAGAACAAACATCATGACCAAAAAGCATGTTTGGGAGTTCATTATGGAAGTATAGTTGTTCATTATTGAAGGCAGTCAGGAGAGGAACTCAAACAGGTCAAGAATTTGAAGGCAGAGGTCATGGAGGAGTCTTGCATACTGTTTTGATACCTATGGCATGATCATCCTGCTGTTTTATTTTTATTTTTATATTAATCACAGGTTATTTACTTTGTATTCCAGTCATAGCCCCCTCCTTCATTCCCTCCCAAACCTACCCTCCCTCCCTCATCTCCTCCCTGGCCCTTTCCAAGTCCACTGCTAGGGGAGGTCCTCCTCCCCTTCCATCTGACTCTAGCTTATCAGGTATCTTCAGGATTGGTTGCCATGCCCTCTGTGACCTAGCAAAGCTGCTCCTCCCTCGGGGTGGAGTTTGGGGGAGGTAAAGGAGCCAGTCATTGAGTTCGTGTCCTGGTTCCCCTTAAAAGGGAACGCACTTGCATACTAAGCTACCATGGGCTACATCTGAGCAGGGATTCATCCTGTTTTCTTAGAGAACCCAGGACCCCCAGCCCAGATATAGCACCCCTTAAAATGGACTGGACACTCTTCTGTTGGTAACTAATTGAGAAAATGCCTTATAGATAAATCCATGGAGGTATTTCTTCAACTGAGGCTACTTTTTCTTTATGATTCTATCTTGTGTCAAGTTCACAAAAAAATGAGGCAGTACACCTTGCCAGACATAAGGCCAGTAATTGTTAATAATCAACACTGTTATTTGTCTTATTCATGTGGCAAAGAAAACACGCAGGCAAGAGGATGTGAGGCTGCAATCAAATAAAACTTTATTTACAAAAAGATGCAGACAAGATTTCGGCTGCTGCTCAAAAGGGCAATATAATGACTCCAGATTGAGAACAAAATATCACAGAGTGAAATTTTAATTTTGTTTTTGAGAGAATTATTTTCTTCTGCTAATTATAACAATATGAGTTTTAGTGACATCTAAGATATGAAAAAGTTAGGCTACTGGGCATTATCAGCTATGACCCATGGCCTAATAATTCTCCCAAGCTTATTTTGATTCAGTTTTTGAAACTGTGATAATATGTGAGACTAAATAGAGATACATTTAGTTTAGAATAAGAATAATTTACAAAGGTTTGGAGAGAAGAACAAGTATGAAATCAATGGTTATATATATTTTCAGAGAGGAAAAATTAAGAAATGTGGTGAGAGAATATTATATGAATTTTACATAAAGATATCAATGTGACATGACCTGAGACAGGAATTTTTAAAAATTCAAATTAAATTTTGAAAGTTTGTGAAGAATGTATATCTGCTTTTTATTTATCACTATATATATTTCTCCTTAACGTTTAGGTATATTGAGTACTGTTAAATATTCTGCTTATTCCTAAATATTAAATATATTTTACAGTGTTGATTTTATTTCTGCATATTTTTAGGAAAGTTTATATCATAAGCAGTGTAAATTAATATTACATGTTCTGATTTTCAGTTAGTGTATGGATATTTTTGCATTCTGTTGTCATATTGTTTCCTTTTTAAATACAGTCAATAATTTAAAAAGCTTATACATAACATACATAAATATATTATTTAGAGGAAATTAATCCAGCAACTTTGCCACGCTGGTGAAAATACAGACACATCCTTAACACACACTTTTATTCCTTCTGATTGGAATACAGACGTGTCCTTTCTACACAGTTCATCCCAAACAATGAAGCTTAATTGAGTGACAACAAAGTGACAAATCAGAGAAAGATTTGACAGAACAAGTCAGAGATAGAATATGCCCAACTCTTACTAAACAGACAGGAAAAAGAAGGTACTTAAGAATAGAGCCAGGAGAAAGAGGGGTGCAGTTCAGTTAAAGTTTAGTTCAATTGAGTTTGTGCTGTTCATTTCAGTGCCATTGAGATCATGCAGTCAGTGTAGTCAGTGCAGTTCAGCTCATGAGTTCAGAGGCAGTTTTTCCAAGCAACACAACTGAGAATACAAGAGAAGACAGTTTCAGTCAGTAAGCTTGGAGGAGAATTTTAAACCAGAAAGGCTGAGTTTAACCAGTCAGCCAGAGTTCAGAAAGATCTAGAAAAGGTGCGCTTACTCAGCAATAAGTCTTGGAGGATGAAAACATTCTAGACCTAGGTTAGAAGACTGAGGCAGGAAGCTGAAACATTCAAACATCTGGCTTATAAGAGATTAGATTGGATGGAGCTAGATGCTTCAAGACCTAGGCTTAGGAAGAATTAGATAGAAACTTCCTGGCTCAGGTCAAGCAATGTGTTTGTAAAGCTTGGGTATAACTGGATGTCTACATGTAGAACAATGCAAATAGATCCATATCTATCATCCTGCAAAAAACTAAAGTCCAAATGGATCAAAGACCTCAACATAAAACCAGACACACTAAATCTGTCAGAATTAAAAGTAGGGAAGAGCCTTGAACTCATTGGCACAGGAGACAATTTCCTGAACAGAACACCAACACCACAGGATCTATGATTAACAATCAATAAACGGGACCTCGTGGAACTGAAAAGCTTCTATAAAGTGAAGGATACTGTCATCAGAACAAAACGGCAGGCAACAGACTGGGAAAAGATCTTCACAAACCCTATGTCTGGCATAGGGCTAATATTCAGAATATATAAAGAACTCAAGAAGTTAAAAAGCAATAAATCAAGTAATCCAATTAAAAATGGGGTAAAGAACTAAACAGATAATTCTAAACAGAGGAATATAGAATGGCAGAGAAACACTTAAATAAATGCTCAATATCTTTAGTCATCAGGGAAATGCAAATCAATACGACCCTGAGATTTCAACTTACACCCATCAGAATGCCTAAGATGAAAAATGTAAGTGACAATGAATGCTGGAGAGGATGTGGAGAAAGGGAACCCTCTTCCATTGCTGGTGGGAATGGAAAATTTACTACCACTTTGGAAATCAGTCTGGCACTTTCTCAGACAATGAGGAGTAGTGCTTCCTACAGATCCACTTATACTACTCCTAGGCATATATCCAAATATGCTCAAGTACACAAAAAAAGACATTTGCCCAACAATGTCTGTAGCAGCTTTATTCGTAATAGCCAGAATCTGGAAACAACCCAGATGCCCTTCAACTGAGAAATGGATACAGAAATTGTGTTACATTTACCCAATGGAATACTACTCAGCAATTAAGAACAAGGAAATAATGAAATTTGCAGGCAAATGGTGGGATCTAGTAAAGATCATCCTGAGTGAGGTAACCCAGAAGCAGAAAGACACATAGTGTGTCTTACAAGTGGATATTAGACATAATATAGGATAATCATACTAAAATCTGTACACCTAAAGAAGCTAAGCAAGAAGGAGGATCCTGGGTTACTTGTTCAGTCTTGACTCAGAAAGGCAAACAAGAGAAACATCAGAAGACGGAGTAAACAGGAAACAAGACAGGAACCTACCACAGAGTGCCTATGAAAGACTCTACCCAACAGTCTATTAAAGCAAATGCTGAAGCTCATAGCCAAACTTTGGGCAGAGTACAGGGAATCTTATGAAACAAGGGGGATATAGAAAAACCTGGAGGGAACAGGAGCTCCACAAAGAGATCAACAAAACCACAAAATCTGGGCACAAGGGTCATTTGTTAACTCCAACCAAGGACCATGCATAACCTAGAACCCTTGCACAGATATAGCCCATGGCAGCTCAGTATCCATGTGGGCTCCCTAATAAGAGGAACAGGGACTGTCTCTGACAAAAATTCAGTGTTTGGCTCTTTGGTCACCTCCTTCTGAGGAGGGAGCAACCTAACCATGCTACAGAGGAAGACAATGCAGCCAATCCTAATGAGACCTAATAGTCTAGGGTCAGATGGAAGGGGAGGAAGAGTACCCTACCAGTGGACTTGGAGATGGGCATAGGAAGAGATGAGGGAAGGAGGGTGAGATTGGGAGGGAATAAGAGAGAGGGCTAGAGTTGGGATACAAACTGAATATACTGGAATTAATATAAAAATAAAATTAAAAAATAGCTTGGTATAGATCTTATCTAATTTCATCATCTTAGGAAATAAAATCAACATTTACATCTGGTGCAGTATGTGGCTTGAAGAAAAATGGACTGTGATCAAAGAAGAAGAAAACCCACCAAGATTGCAGAAAGCAGAGGACATCTGACAAAATATCAGAGAAGACAGGTGGCATTTGAGAGAAAGCCTCAAAGGAGAAATTCACCTACAGTCATCTCCAGAGGAAGCATCAGTTCTTCAAGTTCAGCTGGATGAATTGAGAAAAGTCAGAGCCTTGAGACCAGAACAAGAAATGATACAGGTGCCTCTTCAAAACAGAATCACTATAAGCTACCCTCAAAGGCAATTTTAATTATATAAAGGAATGGATGCAAATTTTAAAGGAAGAAGTCAAAAATACCACTATTTTCAGATAATAAGATAGTATACATGAGTCACCCCAAAATTCTTCCAGGGAACTGCTACAGCTGATAAACACCTTCAGCAAAGTGGCTGAATAAAAAAATAATAATAATAACTCAAAAAAATCAGTAGTATTACTGTGTAAAAAAGAAAAATAGACTGAGAAAGAAATTAAGGTAACAAAACCCTTCACAATAGCCACAAAGGACATGAAGTACCTTCGTATGACTGTAATCAAGCAAGTCAAAGACTTGTATCAAAAAAAAAAAAACTTTACAGACTCTGAAGAAAGAAACACAAGAAGATATCAGAAGATGGAAAGATCTCTCATGCTCATGACCTGACAGGATTAGCATAGTAAAAATGGACATCTTACCTAAAATAATCTATAGATTCAAAGCAATTCCAATCAAATTACCATTACAATCATTCACAGACCTTGAAATAAAAATTTCCAACGTCATATGGAATAACAAGAAACCCAGTATCACTAAAGTGTTCCTCTTTAATAAAAGATCTTCTGGAGGTACTCAACCCTGAACTCAACCTGTTCTATAGAGCAACAGTAGTAAAGACTTAGTATGGTACTGGCATAGGAACTGGCTGGTGGATCAATGGAATCAAACAGAATTCCAAGAAATAAATCCACACACTTATGGACACCTGATTTTTAGCACAGATGCCAAAACAATACAATGGGGGGGGGGAAGGCAGCATTTTCGACAAATGTTCCTGGTCTAAGTGGATATGTGCATGTAGAAAAATGCAAATAGATCCATATTTATTGCCCTGCACAAAACTAAAGTCCAAGTAGATCAAAGACCTCAATATAAAACAAGACACACTAAACCTGTTAGAAGAAAAAGTGGGGAAGAGCCTTGACCTCATTGGCGCAGAGACAACTTCCTGAACACAACACCACCAACAGCACAGGCTCTAAGATCAACAATCAATAAATGGGAACTCATGAAAATAAAAAGCTTCTGTAAAGCAAAGACTCTGTCATCAGAACAAAAAAACAGCCTACAGATTTGGAAAAGATCTTCACCAACCCTATATCTGAGAGAAAGCTAATATACACAATATATAAAGAACTCAGATATTTGAAAAGCAACAAATCAAGTAATGCAATTAAAAATGGGGTACAGAGCTAAACAGAGAATTCTCAATACAGGAATACTGAATGACAAAGAAATACATAAAGAAATGCTCAACATCATTACCTATCTGGGAAATGCTAATCAAAATGACACAGTGTTCACCTTACACCCATCAGAATGGCTAAGATCAAAAGCTCAAGTGACAATTGATACTGGAGAGGATGTGCTAAACCAGGAACCCTTCCCTATTGATGTTGTGTATGTACACTTGTACAACCACTTTGGAAACCAATCTGGTGATTTCTCAGCTAATTAGGAATAGGGCTACCTCAACATCCAGCTACACACTTCTAGGCATATATACAAACGATGCTCAAGTATACAACAAGGACATTTGCTCAACCATGTTTATAGCAGCTTTATTGTACTAGCCAGAATCTGGAAACAACCCAGATAGCCCTCAGTTGAGAAATGGGTACCAAAATTGTGGTACAATTACACAATGGAATACTCTTCAGCAATTAAAACAAGGAAATCATAAAATTTGAAATCAAATGCTGGGAACTAGAAGAGATCATCCTGAGTGAGCTATCCCAGAAGCAGAAAGACACACATGGCATATACTTACTTATAATTGGATATTAGACATATAATATAAGATACTCATAGTAAAATCTGTACACCTAAAGAAGCTAAGCAAGAAAGGACCCTGGGTGAGATGATCAATACTCATTCAGAAAGACAAATGGGATGGATATTAGAAGAGGGAGAAAACAGGGAACAGGACAGGAGCCTACCATAGATGGACTCTGAGAGACTATACCGCAGGTTATCAAAGCAGAGGCTAAGACTCATAGCCAAACTTTGGGGCAGAGTTCAGGGAATTATGAAAGAAGGGGAGTTAGGAAGATCTGGAGAGATCAGGAGCTGCACAAGTTACCCCCCACCCAAAAAAGGGCACAGGGGTCTTTTCTGAGACTGATATTCCTACCAAGGATCATTCATGGAGATAACCTAGAAGTCCTGCACAGATGTTGCCCATGGCACTTCAGTCTCCAAGTGGGTACCATAGTAATGGGAAGAGGGGCTGTCTTTGACATGATCTCAGTGGCCTGCTCTTTGAACAACTACTCCACAGGTGGTGTAACTTTACCAGGCCCCAGAGGAAGACAATGCAGCCACTCCTTAGGAGACATGAATAACTAGGAAAGTTATTAGGACCTCCCCTATCAGTAGTTTGAGGGACTTGCATCGGGGGGGGGGGGGGAGAAGAGAAGGATGGTGGGATTGAGCAAGGATGAAGGAGGGGTCTAAAGTTGGGATACAAAATGAATAAACTGTAAGTAATATAAAATAAATTAATTTAAAAAAAGGAAAATCTAAATTGTAACTATTAACTTCTCATATTAAAATGGCCAGCAATTCTTTGACAACTCCCCCTGAAGGAGGATCAACCTTGCCAGGATACAGAGGAGGACATTGCAGCCAGTCCTGATGAGACCTGATAAGCTATGGTCAGATAGAAGGGGAGGTGGACCTCACCTATCTGTGGACTTGGAGAGGGGCATGGGAGGAGATAAGGAAGTGAGGTCAGGTTTGGAGGGAATGAGGGAGAGTCTACAGCTGGAATGCAAAGCAAATAAAATGTAATTAATATAAAAATAAAAAACTAATAAAAATAAATAAAATGGCCAGCAATAATGAAATATCTATATGTAACTCTCTTTTCCAGAAAAAATGAAAATGTTTATCAATACCCATTTTTACTTGATGTTCAGTTTTCCAAATTGTTACCAAAATTGTAGTTACGTGAATATACACTTACGTTCTCTTTAGTTATGTACCTTTATTTTATCTATGTTTCAGTAATTTTGAGCACAAACTGAGTGTGGTGTCTATGTAAAAGTGTAAATTTATAATTTTTATTTGTAAAATATATATTTGTATTTGTATTTATTTATTCAGAACTTCTGTGGTTAGATGATGATTATATAACATTCAGTTGTGGAGGGTTATGTGCCAATCTCTTTTTGGATTTCGAGAAATAAAGGTGATATGCAAATGAACCTTTGAGACAGGGTTTCTCTGTGTATCCTTTGTAAACTCGCTTCGTAGACTAGGCTACCCTCAAACTCACCAAAGATCCCACTGCCTCTGTGTTCCTGTGTACTGTGATTACAGGCATGCACCAGTATACCAAGCTGCTGGTGAACCTTTATATTATTTTATATTCAATCCTAAACCAGTACTTATTCTATTCATTGATTCCTGTGTGAGTCTGGATTTTCCTCTTTTCCTATTTCAATCTAATCAAGAAATCAATTCTCTTTTATCTTAAGCTAAAAGTATTTATTTATATGGTGGTAGTTTCCATGAAGATGTCACAGGACAAGTTGTTGGAATCTGTTTTTTCCTTCTACCCAAAAGGACCTTGAGATAAAATTCAGGTTGTGTGTCTTGGTGGCAAACATCTTTATCAGCAGAATGCCCTTGCTGACCAACATACTTGCTTCTTTCATAATTCAGTGCCATGAATCCCTTCTTGCAAATCTTCTTTTATCCTTTGTTTAATGAAATAATTTTCAACAATGTATATCATAGTATTAAATAACATGTGCATTAAAGCTCGTTTTTGTTTATTTGCTAATGATTTATAAGTTCTTTTATTGCTTTTTTATTTTTGCATGATTTCCATCAGTCCTGATGACTTGGAAAAACAAATGCAAATGCTTCTATACTTACAATTTGGGGAATGAGGGACTTAAGGCATTAAAATCAAATTTTTTGGGCCGTGTGGTATGTGCTACATTAATAAAACCAACGTAGATGTTTTAGTTGCATTATGTTGCTCTGTTAGAAGACTTTGACCAAAAAAATATAAGCAAAGAAACTCTTTGTTTTGTTTAGATTTCTAGGTCACTGTACATCACTAAGGGAAATCAAAGCAGGAATGTAAGCAGTAGCCTGATGGAGAAACTATGCTTACTGGCTTGTTTACTTGTCCTCCTGCTTACCTAGATTTCATGTAGAGGCCAGGATGTTCACCTAGAGAGGTTTTTTTTGTTTTGTTTTGTTTTGTTTTGTTTTGTTTTGTTTTGTTTTGTTTTGTTTTGTTTTGTTTTGGATGGGTCTTTCTTCATCAATTAACGGTGAAAGCAATCCTTTATAGACAAGTCTACAGACCAACCTGATGAGAAAAATTACTGAACTGAAACACTTTCCAGATGATTCTAGGCTGTGTCAAATTGATAGTTTAAAACTATCGAGGATACCAATAGGATACTGTACAACCTTCACATCCTTAGAATAACAGACTTTAAAACTCCATGGTCACTATTATAATCAGCTAAACACTGAATAAATATTTGTCTTATTGAATTGAAATTAGTTG
>JAQQSO010005792.1:0-11783 GCA_028658305.1 Pachyuromys duprasi
ACTTAAAAAGGCAGGTTGAAAATAAGTCAATAAAGCTGAACAATAACAGTAATGAAAAGAATTGAAAGTGCCTATGAGAATCTATAACTATTAGCCCTTATAATATTTAAGAAATTGACTTTTTGAACATTTTCTGGGAGGTAATATTTCTCTATAATAAAAAATGTAAAACTAATGAAATGCTCACAAGTATAAAAAGAAGAGTGACAGATCTTCAGTGTTTAAACAATATACATATATATATATATATATATATGTGTGTGTGTGTGTGTCTATGTAAGTACATATTTGAGTTCCATAGAAAGAAAACTTATTTTCAGATTTATGTTAAATCTTTAAGTAAAAAGTCATTTTAGAGAGTTTTTGGCTTAAAGTATAAAAGTAATGCATAATAAAGTTTATCTTAATAGAGATGTCACCTCCCCAATAACAATGAAGTTAAAAATTATCTGGTGAATGGTGTGGACATTGTGGACAGGAGGCTAAAATCCTAGATTAGGCAAAGAATCCGTGAGGAATGATTCATTTCTCTTCTTCATTTTCTACGGAAAAAAAGGCGAGTTGCAATAAATGTCATTTGGGAATGAAGAATACAGCTAGCAAGGATCAACTAGAATGGTTAAAAAATTCACAAATAGTGGCTCTTAAAGATAGAATCTACATTGTAAGAGCCTTGTAGAAATGTAAATTGGAAATCATCAATCTCAGAGAATTGTGCAATCTTTAATCAATAAGAGAAAATATATTCAGTTGTTAGGCTACAGAATTCAAGTAACCCCTAGTTTGTCACTTCAGTAGTTTTATTGTACATATTACAGTCTTGAAATAAAATCCTCACAGCAGTGACAGATGAAGAAAAAGCCCATAGCCAGAAATGACGTTCCAGTGAATGTAGTGAAGTAGGTATGATGCCCCAAATGGAAAGCTGGCACACCCAACATGGTAGGAGCAATGGTTTTATCTGGCCTCCACAGTCACGAGTTTCTTGCTTACCAATGATACTAACTTACAAATGATATAGAACAAGTACCACAAGGACTGTGTGTGCTCTGTGATTTCTGTGATGTCAAGCAAATGACCATGCTATTCATCTAAGAAAGAAGGACAGGAACAGAAATACAGGTCAAGACAGACTAAAGAATAAGCAATTTAAACAAAGTTTTGTACAAAGTTAGTACAAAATTCTACCTCAAAGGGAAACAAAAACCTCTGGCTCACATAGAAGAAGAATGTGTTGGCCCTAGAATTTCTATTCACACTTGTCATAGCTTGTGCTCAGCGCCTTTTAGACCTTTTTCTCTCCTGAACTTGGCCTTGCTCATTGGAAATCTCTATATATAATCTTATCTGAAAACTAAACTCATCTTGTCTTCTCTGTCTTATCTCTAGTCAATACAAATAATCATAAAAATAAATACAGATTTTTAGTAGGAAACTTGTTGCCAGGTTAGAATAATAAGATTTGCTTGTATTGGCCCACTGAAAGAAATATAATTTTAAATTTGAACAATTTAAGTATATATTCATAGCTATGTGCCTCACAATGCTAAAGGCAGACAAGCAACCAAATAACAAGAAAACAGAAAGAATCTAGAATACTAGTAACTTTTTAAAATAAAAAGTCAGCCTGCATAATGTTTTTTTCATTTTAGAAGACCAGTGGATGTAAACGGTGTTAGCCTATCAGTTAAGAAAAGTTAATTTAAAAGAGATTTGATTATAAACAATTTATCCACAGTATCTCTGAAAAGCATTTAAAAAGTCAGTGATTTCTAATTATTTGTCAGCAACGACAATACACTTTGGGCTGCCTACAAAGTTACTTTGTGCTCTGACAAAGTCCTTTTTCTGGGGCTGAGGAATCAGTCTTAAATCCCAATGGGATATTTCTCACTCATATGAAGGAGCAAAAGTGGAATTGCTGAGACTTACTTGATGCTAGTTACAGGAAAGCAATGTTCAGAAATATGCATTTGATGTTTTATGAAGTATGACCTCAAAGAGCTTCAGGGCACTCACTTTGCACTTGCAACAGTATTTTGAACAGAAAGAAGAGAAAAATAGCACCAGTCATCTTGGTCCATTAGATATTATTCAGTAGCCCATACGACTGATTAACTCGCTGTCAAATTCTATTGGAAGTAGGACCAGACTTGCCTGCTTCAAAAGGAAAATCACAAGGTCTGTCAGATGAGATAAACAAGTTTATGAGACAAGTAGAATTGATTGCATTGTTTCTGGCAAATATAATACTGGTAAATTTCCTGCTTCAACAACAGCAACAAAATTCTGACATTTTTTTTCTCTTCCATTTCTATTGCAGTCAGTATTCTAACAACCCTGTGTTACAAACTTAAAAGAAACACATTGACACTCAGCTCCTCCTATGGGGTTACATAACATTTAAAAAAAAAAATCAGACTTTCTTGTATTGAAAAATCATGAAATAAGAGCCAAAGCAAATTTTTGTTTCCTGCCTAAGTTAAACCAACCTAACATTTAAGGGTTCTGTCTTGTGATATTCATAATTTCATCAGATGGATCATGTCTACAAAGCTGAAAAATGTTGCTAGGTGCTTTTAATTAGCAAAAAGATGACTTTGGTGGTGCACGCCTTTAAGTCCAGCACTCAGGGAGGCAGAGGCAGATGGGTTGCTATGAGTTCCAGGTCAGCCTGGTCTACAAAGTGAGTCCAGGACAGCCAAGGCTACACAGAGAAACCATGTCTCAAAAAACAAACAAACAAAAAACATGGAGATATTCTTCCACTTTTAAATGATACTTTTTCTGTATGAATTAAATTTAAGGTGATACGAATTTATAATTCAGGGAATTATAAAGTCTCATTGACTTCATTATCTTTTTTGAAAAATACTCAAGAATTTGTGTATATGTTTAATATTCAAGTGTTTTGAAAAAGCTGGAGCTGAAACAGGAGATTTCTGTACCCATGGAAATATTGACATTTGTAATGTTTAAAAGAATTCTGACTCAAAATTTCATACTGAAAACTGTATTTATAACGTTCATATTTTTCTGCAGTACCTAACAAAGTAAGTGTTAATAAAATATTAATAATGAAAAATGGAAAAAGATTTTTCTAAGATTTGAAGCAAGATAAAAGGTCGTTTGCCTCTGAATTAAAAATAAATGATCAGCCACATAGAAAGTATGCAATTTGAGGAAAACAAGGAAACATTGGCACAGTAAGACAAATTGAAATCATATTAAAATATTTAATTTTGTGGATATAAACATATTTTTGTTTTGGTCCCAGGTGTGGGATGTGGGACTGATTCAGATGTTACACAGCAGCAGACTATTTGCCTCTTGAAGGCTCTGAGAGGAGCTTTTTGCCAGCTGCAGATAATTTGAGGACTCAAGAGAGAGAATGTCAGAACCCAGAGAATGAGGAGCTCCAAGAAAGGCTACAGCTGGGATACAAAGTGAATAAACTGTAATTAATATAAAAAATTAAAATTAAAAAGAGAATCCCCCCCCCAAAAAAAGAAAAAACAAAAAGAATAAAGCTGTTTCTTCTTCCCCCTTGCTGCTCCTGGTTGCTGCTGTGAGACAAGAAGTTAGAGATCTCCTAAAACAAGCACTGGGCTAGCTCCAAGGAACAAGATGACTCTAACCAGCAAGGAGCAGCTAAGAGAACTGTGCCCACTCTCCCAATAACCCTTTCTCTTTCCTGGTTTTGGGATGTAGGAAGGGGTTGGGGTGGGCCAGGGGAAAAAGATAGAAGAAACACAATTAAGAGAGTTTTAAAACTAATACCATCATTTAATTAGCCTACCCTACCCTAAATCACATACTTGGTAAGCACTTCTCAGCTAGCATCCTATTTCAATAAGAATCAGGGTTGTGTGAGTTGTCTCCTCTTCCCAACTTACCAATGATTCCTCAAATCATTCAAACTTATTCTATATCCCTCCCTGAGCCATCCTTCTCTGCATACTAGAACGTGTTTGGATGAAATTCCACTGTCCATCATTCTGTTAATTCCAGTGAGTTGCACAAACTTCATCTTTCATATCTTTGAGAGAATTTAATACTTTGTGCTCCTTCCTAACACAACTTTGTGACTCTCCCCACTCTAAGCATATAACATCTGGTTTTACTTCTATCATACAATATGGGGATGGGTGTGTGATTTTGCATCTTCAACACAACCAGTCTCATTTTATTATAGCACTTATCTTGCTCCCAAAATTTGTTTTTTACTTGTTTCTATTTCTTTTTAATTTAAATTTATTTTTTATATATTTATTTACCTTGCATCCCAATTGTAGCCTCTTAACCACACTATAATCCACAGACATAAAGTAGCTAAAAAACAAGGAGGCCCCTAGGGAGGATGCTTAATTCTCATTCAGAAGATCAAACTGAACAGACACCTATAGCAGCTGAAGAGAGGGAACAACAGAGGAGCCTGCCATAAATGTCCTCCAAAAGACTCCACCCAGCAGGAGATTAAAGCGGATGCTAAGACTCATAGCCAAACTTTGGGCAGAGCACAGGAGTTATAGGAGAGAGTAGGAGAAAAGAAGGACCCAAGCAGACAGTAGCTCCATAAAAAGAACAACAGAGCCAACAAATCTGGGCTCATGGTGGCCTGCAGAGACTGATGCAGGAACTAGTTTCTAGTTCTAAATTCATCAAACTCTTTTCTAACCAAGATTATATTGTTTTTATTTATTTACTCACTTTACCTCCTGGCCTTAGAGCCCTCCCTCTTTTCCTCCTCTGGGTCCCACCATCCCTCCCTGTTCTCCCTAGTCCCCCTCCTCTACCCATCAGAGAAGCCACCCCCACAGCGCATTCTCTGGATCAGTCATTGGTTAGACTTTCCCTCAATCCCAGTACACCCACTAGCAATAAAGGAGTATTACCCTTCATTCACATCCTTGCCATCATGTGCTGTCACTAGTGTCTTTTATCTTAGCCATTCTGATGGGTGTAAGATGAGCTCTCAGAGTCACTTTGATTTGCATTTCCCTGATAACTAAGGACATTGGCATGCAGAGGTGGCTCGATATATGAACATCTATCAACTTAATCCACAAAACTGAAAGAATAAAAAAAACACATGATCCACACATTAGATGCTGAATAACCTTTTAACAAAAACCAACACTCCTTCATGATAAAAACCTTGAAAAGATCAGGGATACAAGGCACATACCTAAACAAATAAATGCAATATACAGCAAGCCTATTGCCAACATTCAATTAAATGGAGAGAAACTTAAATCAATCCCACTGAAACCAGGGACAAGGCAAGGCTGCCCACTCTGTCTGTATCTCTTCAATATAGTATTTGAAGTCCTAGCTAGATCAATAAGAAAACTAAAAGGGATCAAGAGGATACACATTGGATAGGAAGAAGTCAAAGTATCACTATTGGCAGATGATATGATATGATAGTATATATAAATGCATATAAATTTGCCCAGAACGTTTTTCACTCTTTTCGTATAGCTAACCATGATTTTGTTTTAACTTTTAGTCTCTTCTGGCTGGGTCTCACTAGTAGATTTGGGTGGTCTCCAGCCCTCCAGGTCCCCATATTCTTGCTTCAGTTTCCTAAGTGCTGTGGTTACATGTATCTACAATCACAATTAGCTTTAAGATCACTTTATATGAGAAGAAAGAAAAAAGTCTCATGAATCAGAACTTGAAATTCAATGCTACCCCTTATTACATCTACTCATAAATGTTTTGGGGAACAGCCTATGATATCCTTATGTCCTCAGTACTTAGTAGGCATGCAAAAAATATTTAAAGTTTTGTATCAAGAATCAGCGATCTTGCTGGCATGTTGGTGCAGGCTTTTAATCCCAGGATTTAGGAGGCAGAGGCAGATGTTTCGTGGTGAGTTCAAAACCAAACTGGACAACAAAGTGAGTCCAGCAGTACTGCTTTGGCAAACAAACAAACAAACAAAAACAATTAAAAAAAAACAAATTAAACAACAACCAAAAGAGTGGGTGATCTTCCATGGCATTTATTTTTAAGGAATTTTGCTTCTAATGATGGTTATAAACATCACAATAATAAAAACAATTCATTACACTAAGTAATAGGATATTTATAGAGTTCCTTCTGCTCCACACCTGGTATAAAATCCAAAGTGGAATCTGAAGGATAAATGTGAATCAACAAGGTAAAAAAGCTAGAAAGAAAAGGGGTTCGGGCCAATACAAATAGATGAATCCAGAGCCAATGGGAAGTCAACAACTCCCCCCAAAAAGAGAAAAGAAAAACATAGAAATTTCATTCATATATTCATTTATAATATCCTTTGAGAAACCAATGAAAATAAAAAAAAATTAAAAGGGGGTTATAAGTCACCAACACAAATGAAAATATACGATATGTAAAAATGTTGATGGAGAGAAGAAGCAAAACTTAATACATATTTATACATAAATGAGGCAGATGACAAAAATAATAAAGTGAATAAGATGATGATGATTATTATTATTAAAATCAATAAATTTTCAAAGCATTAACTAAAATCAGAGAGTGAAGGAGCCACGCATTCAGCATTCAGGGGCAAAGGAAGAGAAAAAGCCAGATAGGAGGGTGACTGAAAGGCAGGCATGGAAGAAGAAAGGAAGGAAGGAAGGAAGGAAGGAAGGAAGGAAGGAAGGAAGGCAGGCAGGAAGGGAGGGAGGAAGGAAGGGAGGAAGGAAGGGAGGAAGGAAAGGAAGAAAAAGAAAAGGGAAGGGAGCAAGGGATGAAGGAAGGGGGCAGGGGAGAAAAAGCAAGAAAAGAAAAGATGGAAGGAGATTGGGAGAGAAGGAGGGAAGACAAGAAAATTTCATGTGAAATTTTAACTGCAAGTGAAACAATACAACTAAAATCACAGAAATACATGGATAATAAGGGGCTACAGTTAATAATTATATAACAACATAAAATAGTTTAGAACCAATTGCATCTTTCTATAGAAAAATAAATAAGCAAAAACCTTCCAAGCTTGAATCATGAAACAAAATATCTACATTGACTTACACTTAGAAAGGGATAAGCATAGTTTAAAATGTGCTTTACTTAATATCTGTTTTTAAGATGTATTTAAAACATACACGAACTGTAAAAATTCTTTTTATCTTTTCTGTAGTATTTGATAAAGAATGAAAAAAGTTTTTAACAGACAAGCTGCTATGGATTCTTTCATCTAAAGACTGTGGCATAATTGATTTCAGGCTGAAGCATTGGCTGTCTGGGTGAAGGCTCCTGCTACCAAGCCTGAGGATCTCAGTTCACTTCATGGCATCTACATGGTGGAAACAGAGAACTGACTCCTGCAAGATGTCCTCTGACCTCCATGTTTATATAGAGATATAGATAAAATACAATTCTTGGGAAATTTTGAAGGACTGTCCTTTATACATAAGACTTTTATCTACAGGTAATAACCCTTGGAATATTTTTACATTTTGCTTCTTCGGATCTCAACATAGTCTAGGAAACTTGTTTTCTCTAGGATGTACCTGACATCTCCTGGTGATTTTCTGACCAATCAGAGATGTCAGAGTAGTTGAAGCAATGAAGTACATTTTATTTTTTACACTGTGCCTACTTATCTATTTCTTGAAAAGCAAATTACCCATTTCTTTGTATTCTCAAATTGTGGAGACTTAATTATATGTATAATGTGGAAACCAACTTGATTATAATATATTTTCAAACATTTCCTTTTCTTTGTACTCATTAACATAGTTAGAACTAATTTTTATAAATACCAGACTGATTAGAAACATGTATTTCTTCATGAAGTTATAGGAAAGTTAGAATTCAAATGATACATTCAGTTATCATTTCATTCCCCAGCAAATAGTATTGGAAATCAGATCTCACTACAGAAAAACAGCATAACAGCTAACACTATAAAAGATTACAATATGATTCTTTTAAATTTCTGTTGCTTTATTTCTCTTTAACATGTTTAATATCTTAAGGTAATAAACAAGTATATTTCATTCATAGTAGCTCCAAAAGAGAAGTGTATGCATTTACTGCCAATTCTACAATAAAAACTGAAAGGAAAACACACACAAAATTATTTTACTGACATTATGTTGACAAAACTGATAGCCAATTGATGAGACAAGCGAATACATTGATACATTAAATAAAATTTAAAAGTGAACACATGAAAAATTATTGCATTTTTCCTAATAATAGAGCAGTACCAAGATATGTGTGTGCTCCTTCTACTGGATGTTTTTCCATCTATGAAACAAGTGTCACTTTTCTTAACAGATCACATGCATCTGTCTTCAACAGGTCCTAGATAATATTAGAGTTCTATAAAATTCACTTGGGCTTACTTTTAGTTTTTCTGACCTAATGGTAATCATAAGTCAATCGGTCAATCATTATAATAGTTCATGAATTTAATAATGGACAAACAATCTCCCTAATGACTATAAGGATCTAAGGTCAAGATAGGATACATCTAAGATATACATATTTAAAACATAAATATAATATGTTATAATATGGCTTTTACCACAAGGTATTCTTTCTTTTTCTATACTTTCTAAACCATCTGAATAGATAAAATAATTTAATTTATTTTAAATGAGTCAAATGATTTTGGCTTATATTGATAGACATAAGACACATTTACGGTTTTATCAAACATTTATAATCTCCTTTTGCAAATATATTGAGGTCAATATGACAAATGCTGACATTTTTCAAATAAATAGTATAATAATGAACCCTTACTGGACATGTAGTCTTCCATATTCCATACAATGACATTTGTTTTAACTTTTATTTGTTTTTTTTATTATTACAGTTTATTTACTTTTGTATCCCAGTGGTAGCCTCCTCCCTTGTCCTCTCCCAATTCCTCCCTTCCTTGCGCTTCTCTGCTTCTCTTCCCATTTTAATTCAACTTTTTTTCCTCCCCCATCCCCCCGCCCCCCTCCCCGCACAGCCTGGGGGGAGGGTGTCATGAGAGAGATGGCAAAAAAAAATGAAAAGAACTAATAAAAGAAAACAAAACAAATAAACTGTAAAAGGGACACACACAGAGAGACATACACAAAGGCGGAGGAAGGTGGTGGGGGAAGAGAGAGAGCAATCCATTTATAGTGGTCAACTACTAGTGTTGCTAATACAAACTCACCCCCCTGCAGAAAACTGATGTTCCCTTGCCAGCAGGTATCAACTACTTCTTGGCAGGAGTTTTGTGTCCCTTACTCTTTTAAGTACAGGAATTTATTTTAAATTTATTTTTATTTATATATTTATTTATTACAATTTATTCACTTTGTATCCCCACTGCAGCCCCCTCCGTTGTCTCTTCCCAGTCAGATTCACCTTCCCTCTTCTCCTCCCATGCCATTTCCTGAATTCCCTGACAGGGAAGGTCCTCCTCTCTTCTATCTAATCCTAGCTTATCAGGACTCATCAAAGCTGGTTGCATCATCTTCCTCTGTGGCCTGGCATGGATGAACCACCGCAGGGGGAAGTGATCAAAGACCCAGCCACTGAGTTCATGTCAGAGACAGTCCCTGAACCACTTACTAGGGAACCCACCTGGAGACTGAGCAGCCAGTGGGCTTCCTCTGAACAAGGGGTCCAGGCCTCTCCATACATGGTCCTTCATTGGAGTATTGGTCTCTGCAAGGCCCCTGGTCCCAAGTATTTTGATTCTGTTCTTGTGGAGTTCCTGACTCCTCTAGGTCTTTCTAGCTCCCTCTTCTTCCATAAGGATTCCAGCACTGTGACCAAAGTCTGTTGATGAGTCTTAGTATCTCCTTCGATACCCTGGTGAGTAGAGTCTTTGAGGAAATTATTCTTGTTTGAACACTTTTGTAAATGTTAATATGTGGATTTCATTATATACAAATCGCCTTAAATCCAATCAAAAAGTGGTTGGTTCCTTCCAGAACATTTGAGACATTATTGCACTAGTGTATCTAGCAGTCAGGTCTCAGTTATACTTTATAAGGCTTTCTATTTTAGAAAGTTTTTTCCAAAAAGTACTGTTGTGACCTGGGGAAATTTGGGGGCATTTATATCAAAGATATATCCTGCTATTTCTCACATGAACTTCTTGCCTTGCTAAGAAAGTCTCTGTAGACAGACATTTTGCCACACCTTTAGAGCTAAATGATAACCTCTTGTTTCTCTTGTGCTTTTTCCATCCTTGTGTGGTGACTGGAGTGGGAGAATGGTTGTATTACACGCTTTATTAGTTTTGTGCGTTTTAATAGCTGAGTACAGACATGTTTTGTAAAATTCTTCAGAATTTTATTTTCAATGGGAGATAAAATATTTCCTCCTTTGTTAATACATGTGTTCAATCCTTGTTTCCAATGTACCCGATGATTCACAAAATATTCTCTCAGCCTTCCAGTTATAAAATTCAATTATTTACTTGATGTTGAATTATTTTTGTAAACTTGTAATAATTTTATTTCTATACTATATTTCTAATATGTATGAACCGAAAGAGAAGCAAATTCCAGAGTTACTGGTTCAAGATGTTCAAAGAAAGTAATCCCTTTAGAATAAACTGAAACTCATTTACATAAGGGCCAATGGACTGGGCAAAAAATTAGAGTCATTCAGGTTATTTCACCGAAGGGAAAAATCACTGTATTGAAAAGAAGTTATAAACTAGACTGTGGAAGGCAATTATAAAATGATATTTTAATTTGAGATGACTTGTTTATAAAGTATGTCCTAAAGCTGGTTTCATCTGTCACAGCTTGTTACAAGCTAACACTTTTGCTTCTCAAGAAACATCAAATTGCTAAATAATGATGGGGAAATTTTGTAGACTTTTATACTAGACAAAGATTACATGTATTTTGTAGGTAGGTAGGTTAATAAAGAGCATTTTCTAAAAATATCACTCGACTGAATATTTATAAGATCAAAGTTGTACTTTAGTAAATATGGTCCTGGGCTTAAGTCTTCAGAAGACCCTGGGAAAGATGCTCAATCTTCATTCAGAAAGGCAAATCAGACAGACACCAGAAGAGGGAGAAAACAGGAAACAGGACAGGAGCCTACCACAGAGGGCAGCTGAAAGACTCCACAAAGCAGGGTATCAAAACATATGCTTAGACTCATAACTAAACTTTGGGCAGAGTGCAGGAATCTTATGAAAGAAGGGGGAGATAGAAACACCTGGAGGGGACAGGAGCTCCACAAGGAGAACAACAGAACCAAAAACTCTGGGCACAGAAATCTTTTCTGAGACTGATACTCCAAACAAGGATCATGCATGGAGATAACCTAGAAACCCTGCTCAGATGTAGCCCATGGCAGCTCAGTGTGAAAGTGGCTTTCCTAGTAAGGGGAACAGGGACTGTCTCCGTCATGAATTCAGGGGCTGGCTCTTTGATCACCTCCACCTCAGAGGGGAGCAGCCTTAGCAGTCTGCAGAGGAAGACAATGAAGCCAGTCCTGATGAGAATTGAAAGACTAGGATCAGATGGAAGGGGAGGAGGATCTCCCTTATCATTGGACTGGCGGAGGTGCATAGAAGAAGAGGGAGGGAGCATAGGGTTAGGAGGAGATTCGGGAGGGGGCTACAGCTAGGATACAAAGTGAATAAACTATAATTAATAAAAATAAAATTAAAAATAAAAAGGAAATATGGCAATACGTTATCATAGAGCCTCAGTTAACAATGGATTTCTCTTGTTTTATAGGTAAATTTATATTTATTAAAGTGCCCTTAAAATTAGTTGAAAGGGGGATTAAATAATAAACAAAAAATACTAAGGCATCTGGAGATC
>JAQQSO010005793.1:0-11781 GCA_028658305.1 Pachyuromys duprasi
AAAAAAAAAAAGGTTCTCAGATGCTTTTCTCATTAGGCTTTCCCAGCAAGCTCTGCAAAAAGGTTTCTCCATGTTTTAACAAAGGAAGACGGTACTCACAAAGCTTACTGGGTTTCCCATAACTTGGGCAATTAATTTGTACAGTTTTAGTAAATACTTAGTATTTATTCGGCTTAGTTACAGTATAGTTTAAACACCTTTAACCCATCCTCAATTATATAATTTCATGAGGGAAATTGCTAATTCAAGTTTTGAGTCTCCATTTCCCTTGCCTATAGCGATTATATTTTTGAATGTCCTTAACACACTTCATATTAGTTTGAGTGCTTCCATGCATTTTTTCAACTTACATGGTCAACTTAAAAGTCACCAGGCAAGCATACCAGAACAAAAACAGCATGGAGGTCATGAATTCATAATGTGACAGCCATTGAAGAAGAATGAACATGTAGGGGAAGTATCTGATCCAAGGTCAGGGAGTTGAATGAGTTACTAGCTGAGAGCATGTAGCCTACAGGATCGTAGAGCCGTTGGGTCAATCCTCAATTGTCAGTAGTGTGTAGAATCTTTAGACAACTGAAGTAATATATAGGGTAATGATGGAGAATCTGCACTGTCCACTTGACAAAAAAAATCACCTCTGGATGTACCTATGAGTATATTTCCATAAACATTTGACCCAGGAGGGAAGATTCACCTTGCATCTGGATGGTACCATCCCACAAAATGAGGGCCAGATCTGAAAATGAAGAAGAAAGAGGGCTGAGTAAAAGGGTTCATCTTGCACTGCTTCCTCACTGTGTATGTCACCATTTCAAGCTCCTGCTGCCTGGATTCTTCTCCAGACATATGACATTCTCATCTCTATCTGAACCAAAAGAAACCCTTTCTTCTCTAAATTGCTTTTGGCAGACATTGGGTCATAAAATTAAGAAGTGTAATAAGGGCTTAAATTCACATGGATGGTGTAGCTGAAAAGATTTTGTGCTATCTTCACTTTCAAAATTAAAATCAGGAAGAAATTGAAATGAACTAAATAAAAACAATTGGTACAATTTTTATTTAAACTACTTCTTGGCTTTTGACTTGGCATAATAACAAAACTAAAACTTCACGTTCTTACTGTCCTTGAAATTTTATAAAATGGACATCACATTTATTATTTTGTAGACTATATTAATTTATTCCAAATAATACAATAAACACCAAGATTAAGCATATGAAGTATAATTTAGTCCAATTACTTGAGGTAACTTTGCTAATTCTCAATGTCTTCTCACCCTTTATTTCTCCAGCTTCCCTTCCCGTTTTCCTCTTCCATGTAACATTCTGTGCCAATTTTTGCTGTGGCAAAACCCAGAGTTTCAATGCACAGTTGTGCGGTCCTGCCTGGTTGGAAGAACAATATGGTGATGAACATGGCAGCAGGAAAGTGGGGCAAGGAAGCACAAAGAAAGGAAGAGCTAAAGATCAACTCTGAGTACTCGTGACCGGCTTCCTCCACCGTAGCCCCATTTCCCGAAAGTTCTATCTCCTCCCACAATAAAGCCAGGACATGGAGAGCCAGGGTTCAAACATGAGGCTGGATGTAAGTTCTACACACGAAACAAAGCTCCATCTGACCCTCTGCTGATCTGCGCAGATTGCTGTGACCCAAACATCTTGCTGTTGTAATCTGACACCCAGTGTCATTCCCTGGGGCACAATCTGAGAGGTCATTTTCCCGATTGCTCTTCCCTCCACTTGAAAGGGAGAAGACAAACTCATGGTGAAACTGAAGCATAAGTAGCAATACTAGATGAGTCCATTGAGCAAAGCTTTGGACTTTAAGGTATCTCAGGTAATGAGTCTCCCCATAGACTCATTTTCAGAAAGTATATATGCTTCTTTTCGGGTGAGAAAATTAAAAAAAATCCTCGTAGTTAGAAAGCATGTGTATTGGGGATGAAATGCCATCTACATATCTATGCAACTCACTGCAAATCAAAGTGACTGTGCCTTACATGTTCTATGGCATGCCTCTGCATCTGCTACATAGGCACATTGATATCGCAATCAGAGATAGATACTGTCTGCCTTTCAGAACGGGCCAGGAAAAGGCTGTGAGAGACCAAAAGATTAAAAATCAGTGGTTATTAAAGTTTAAGGCCTGAACTAGATGGGTGGAGGAGGGGAAAAGCTCACCTTTTGCATTCTTTCCCTACTCACTAGAGATACAGTTGCTAGGAAAGTGGCCCATCCCCCTAGGGAGGGACACTAGTTGATTGGTAGGTTTGGGGACCTTCCTATAGCCAATCCAAAATACAGCATTTGCTTGCCACAAATGAAAGGACTCTGGCTTGGGCATGCTGGGAAGAACCGGAATCTTTAAATTACCCAACTAACCTGAACGCGGGGTTCTTGGCTCTCGCCACTTTGGCAGTGGGCTCTCGCCGCTTTGGCAGTGGGGGCCATGGACCCAAGCTGCAGCTTGTAACTTTTAATAAACAAAAACCTCATGTATTTACAGCGGAGTCTATTTGTTTCTGGTCTTTTGGGGTTTGTGCACTGGGCATAACAGCTGACAAGTGTCTTTCCCCTAGACAACATCCTTCATCTATTTTGAAAGCAACTGTGAATCTCATTTTGTGTAGCTTCAGAGAGCAGGGACACAATGTATTTGAAAATACTCCATTTCTTATTAGAGTTGGGCTTGTTTCTCTGATGTCTACATCATCTTGTGTCTGAACCTCCACAGGCCAGCATCAGGAACTTACATATTTGGAAACTGCATTTTTTTTTCACTCTCCTAGAACATAAAGAACAGGATCATGTTCAAGAGTCTTTGCAGGTGTTTTCTTTGGCTTTTAAGAATATGATTTCATTTGATGGATATTGTTTTTGCTTCCCCTGGGAATTTGCAAAGAGGAATTACTTTCTTGCCTCCTTATTGGTTATTTTAATGGCAGTTCTTCAGATATCTATACGTGTTTGCCTGGGATAAATAGCCAGAATAATATGACATTACATACTTTGTTGTAAGAGCTTTTTTTAGCATTAACTATTATATGGTTTGAAAAGAATTCATAAAAACACGAAAAAACCATCATGAAAATAAATTTGCTAAAATTGTGTTTATTAATCTGGAATTGTGCAATTTCTACTACATACATTTTTGTGTGGCATTCAGGAGCCTAGTGGGAGGTGAATATTATTGAAGTGGATAAGATGCACACATAAAGATTCTCAAAGAATAATTTTAAAGTATTATATTAAAACTAAAATTGAAAAAACCCTGGATAATAAAAATGTAAGCAAAGTTTAAAACTATATAAACTTAGCATAGAACATGTTTATTAAAGGTTTAAGTTGTAATATCAACACTTCAGTTGTACAAAGAAATTAAATTTCTTCTTTCATACATTCTAAAATTTAACTAGACTATTAGACTGGTTTGATATTATGGTCCTAACAGGCCATTTATTTACATGTTATAGTTTATTTATAGCTCATACTGGGCACAAAACTTTAAAGCAGCAGGAATGCAGATTTCACTTTTTGAAAGTGTTTTCCGTCATGTCACTGTAGCATAAGAAACAGAAAAGTGGGCAGATCCTCAGAGAGTTGCCTTCACAAAGCGTAAGAAAAATGAAAACATCATGATGAAAATACATGATGAGTTCTTTTTCCCACTACTTAAGGCTCTCCTGTGTATTCCAGACTTCTGTTTGATTTTTAAAAGGCAGATATCAGCTGCAGGGGAGAATGAAAACGGACGTTGCAAGAACCATGCCATTGTATTCATATCTTAGAAGGCTGTAAGTCTCTAGACACCAAGGTTTGGGATGAATGGCCACAGCAAGATCAAGCTGTCTGACTGGGCAGAGAATTATAACACCCTCTAATGTGATTAAGGACGTGACTAAGCAAAACAAAACACAACAAAACACCATCGCACCAGAGCCAGAGCTAGGCTGCCAGCTTGTGGAGACAGCCCAACAGTGGGGCTATTCATACCAGTGTGGGTATGACATGATCCAGCTTAGACCACAGGGGCACAGTTTCAAAAAAGGCCTCACACATTCTTTATGTAGTAATGAGATTTGTGGGCATTGCCTCTCGTGCATGAAAAATTTACATTCTGATGACTGATTTTCCATGTGACAGCGACTTATTGGGACAGAAAACACAGAATGGTGCAAACGCTCTGGCTGCATTCTCCCCCCTTTCTTTCCTTTCTCTTTCAATGGACTATGAAGCAAGTTGAATGAAAGACTTGCGGAATTTAAGACAGTGATACGACACAAAGTGAAGTTAAACTATGATAACCTATTGCTATTTGGTGGAAATAAGCAAATAACTATAAAGAGCCAACTCTGTCCCTGGAACATAAGATGAACTCTGAAAAGTTTCCTTCAGTCTGATGTAACTGGCTCCGTAAAAAGAGTCTCCATTTTAATAATTGAACTGTGTCTGAGGCTCAATTGTGGCTGGGTAGAATTGTACAATTTTGCTTTTCCGAGAGATGCTGGAAGCAGGTTATAAAATATGCATGCTTTACTTATTTGTCTGCGAATTAGTGGGTAAAGACTTCTCAATTCTATAACCATAGGCTTCTTCATTTCCGTTCCTCTCTCTCTCTCATGCTGGAGAAAATTTTATTCGGTGACACAAATTCTGTCTTACCGTTCTGCTCACATGTGTTGAATTTTCGCCAAGTGTTATGTTAGATGGGATCACTACTGGGGATTCTGAGGGTGTTACCGGGAATTACTTGGACAGGAAAACAATATGTTGGCTCAGCGCAAGCTGAGAGAGTGGTGCTGCCGAGGAACAGGAACAGGGGAGGGTTTTCGCAGTATGTGGCAGGGGCTGGGAGTCTTCCTGCAGCATTTCCAACCAAAATGTCTCCACTCGGTTTTGTTCCTTTCCATTTACGATATTTAGGTTCCCAACTTTAACATGGCTATCCTAGTTGAGATATTTCCTTCTTAAGTGGCCCTTGCTTAATCTATTAATTTTAAGCACTTTAAAAGTTGATAGTTTCAGCATAAAGGTAACGGTTAAATGTTAGTGATAAAAATATTTGAAATTATGATAAGAAAAATCAAAAGAAGCTCTGGTTAATAATAAAATGGAACTTGTCCTTTCTATGTCTTTTACTAGTTTCTATTTTTACCTCTTCCGTTGTCCAAGTGCTTACCGGAAAGGGGCCATCTGTCCATGTATTCGCTCTCCCATCCACACCGATGACTTTCCAGCCCTCTCCTCTTCCAGCCTCTTCACTCTCAGTGTTCAATCCTTAGCCCACCAGTCAAATGGGTGTCCTGTTTGGAGTTTGTGACTGGATCTCTATCATTATTTTATAAAAATTTCGAAGACAGACATGTTTTCCTTTTAGAAGCAAAGGATAAATTACCAGCCTTCCCTGGTTAATCTCAAACTGTCTGACCCTAAGAAACCCAGCAATGTCAGGCAAACTAGACAGTTGGTCACCCTATGCAGATAATGGGAGAGGTGAACATCCTGCAGCTAATGCAAAGATGAAAAAAAAATGCTCTTCATCCAAACTCATTATTGTAAGGAATATAAAAGATCAGTTCCCTTGTGTATCTGATATACCAATCCCAGCTTCTAAATTCATGTAAATGTTAGTGAGGCATTATCTAGATAGACAGGAGTTTGCCATTTCCAAACAGAGAGGCTGAATGTGCAAGGATTGTTCTTATACTGATTGTTAGAAATTAAATATCCATACCTGAGCAGGTAAAAGTTATATGAGGAGAAATCGGAAAGGAAGTAGTTTATGTTCATTTGAAAAGCTCACTCATCTTCCAGAACAGTTACATATATAAAATAATGAGAGAAAAATGACATCACATCTCCTTAAGCTATCTTATAACAGTGTTGTCTTTTTGCTAGGCATTTGATAGACTTTTTTTTTTAGCGGGTGCAGGGGAATGCTTCTTGAAGCCTAGAATGTGGCCCATGGTAGCTTGGTGTCCAACTGAAGATCCTAGTAAGGGGAACAGGGACTGTTTCTGTCATGAACTCGATGGCTGGCTCTTTGACCCTCCCCCATACATGCCAGGGAGTAACAGCCTGGCTAGATCCCAGGGGAGGACATTGCAGCCAGCCCTGAGGAAACAAGATGACCTGGGGTCAGATGGAAGTGGAGGAAGTCCTTCCCTGTTGGTGGACTTAGAGGGGGCGGGGAGGAGATGAGGGAGGGATGGGGAGAGTGGGAGGGAATGAGGGAGGGGGCTATGCCTGGGATGCAAAGTACCTAACCTGTGATTAATATAAAAATAAATAAATTACATTAAGAAAAGAAAGAAAGAAGTAGGGAATACCCTACTTCTTGATATTCTAAATTGCTCAAACACAAATCAGATAGGTGACAGGACTGGGTTATAAGTAGTAGTGAGTTTAAACTTATTGAGAACTCAAAGTTTGTTAATACCTAAGCTTTTCCAGTATTTTTAGAATAAAAATTTTCTAAGTAACTATGTTTTCTATGTTTTTTTCCAGCCTTCCTATTTCCCAGAAAGAGCCTGACCCCTTTAACTAAATATGTTTGCTTTCATTGATATGTTTCTTTCTTGTCTTTCAGCATAGATTCTAACTGAGTATGCATCAGTTACTGTTCTAGGTAGCATAAGGGAACATAGAGAAATCTCTGATGTCAGCTAGTTTACTGGAGAAAGGTGGACAAAAGGCTAACAGATTTTTATGCTAAGTAGTGACAGGGACAGCTAGGGTTTAGGATGGTTGATTTGCATGCCTGTAGGGTATTACTTTGATAGGTTAATTGAGGTGGAAAGTCCCACTCACTATGAATGACACCATTTCCTAGGCTAGAATCTTGGATTGCACAAAAAAGAAAAAGAAAAGAAAGAAATACTGGGCTCTGCCTATGAGTATATTTCTAATTAGCTACAAAAGGTACAATCCATATGTAGTATTCAGTGTCTTTTTATTTTCCATTTTTCTCCTCTTTCTTTTTTAAATCATATGCTATGTGAGGTAAATTCTGTAACAACTTAGAGTGTGGAAAGAACCAATAAAATGCTCTGGACTCAAATTATATCCTTTCAAATGAAATAGCTTCAAAGAGTAGAGGAATCCATCTATCTATCTTTCTGTCTATCTTTCATCTATTTATCTTTCTGTTTGTTTATCTACACATCTATCTATATAACTAACTAATTATCATCTTGGAAAAATTAAGATCTTCCTTCTTTCCGTCCTTCTGCTCTCCCTCCCTCTCTTCCTTTCTCTCTTTGGCTTTTTAAGACAAGGTTTCTCTGTGTAGCCTGGGCTGTCTTGGAAGTTACTCTCCAGATAAGGCAGGCCTGGAAGTCAGAACTCTGCCTCCTGAGTTCTGGGACTACAGGTGTGTGCCACCACTACCTGGAAAGATGTACCATCTTAATACTTTTATAAATCTCTTGGCATTACCTCTTAGAAATTCATGTCATCTAAAATAAGGCGGGAAAATCTGTCTGTATGACAACTGGCATGGATGATGCAGTTCTAAGATGGTGTATAATAATTGATACTCGTGGAAACTTCTGTCCTCCATGATCAGCAGAGCCTGTGAATATGGCTATGACAGGGGTATTGTTCCCTTGATTATGTTGCTTTATATAGTAATGATTAATAGGTGTAATTAAGCTCTCTAGCCTGGTTGTTTTAATAGAAACACACATTAACCCAGGTTGGGCAACCTTTATCAGATAAACCACTTAGGAGCAGACCTAGGCTTTACTAGAGTCTAGAGAAGCCTTGAAGAAGCAAGATCTTATGAGCTCTGTATGTACAAGAAAATTAATTCTGCCAGCCTGGAAGTGGAGCCTGGAGATAAGCTCCCAACCTTGGTTTATACCTGATCACATTCTCTGAGATGCCGAATAGAGATCCGTTAAGGTACATTCAGACTCCAGCATTACAGAAAGGTGGTATAATAAGGGGAATGTTCAAAGCCATTATTTTGTGGCAAGTCGTTATATAGTTACAATGATGTTAGCACATGGATAGAAATGAAATTGTTATTGATAACCCTAGCAACTTGAAAAAAAAAAAAGCTTACCTTCATTTGGTGCCAAAACCTCAATTACATTCATAATAGAGATGAGCCATTGATTGCTAAGGTTTTGTGAATTTACTTTTGGGATACTTGTAAGCTTAATTGCATTTTCTCAGATCAAGTGTAGGCAAGCCAACCATGCTGTACAGTTACAGCATTTTTTTTTCTTACCTGCAGAGTGATGGAGGTCAGGACATGAACTTCAGCAGATGTGAAACTGTGTCATAAACAGCTGGACGCCACAACCTACTGTCACACACCCAGGCTTTGGGTGAATGTAATAACTCTGCCACTACCACCTGATTCCTAGAGCATTCCAACTGAGAGTAGAAACAAATACACTCTGACCTTTTGGGCAACGGAGTTAGTCCCATTCATCCATAGCTTTTCTTTTCTTTCTGAAACCTCCCATCTATTCCTAATCTTTCAAAGTAATGAATTCAATGTCTTTCTAACTGAATTAGTGTGCCTTTTGTTTCCCAAAACGATCCTCACTGATACATAATAAGATACATAACAATGATCTTTATTTTAATTAACCAATTAGATAATTAATTAGAGAATAATTTTCATTTTTATATGACATCTGTCTTAAGTGAAAGTCTGCAACTGAGAGATTTTAATATGGAAAGATTTAAACTATGTTCTTAGTTTGCATGGCTTCAGTTTAGGCTTGTGTGATATCTGAAGGAGTGATCCCAAAAGGAAATGGTAGTTTAGTATACTCTAGAATTTGTTCAAATCAAGTTCAGAGATCAAGTTAAGGGAACGGCAGCCTGAATTTCTTATCATAGTTTCCCATTTCCCTCCCCACCTTCCATTGGTTAGAGTAACCACTGGAAGTAAAGTACTCACGACTGAAGCACACTGTTGGTCTCATTCTCTCAGCCAGTGAGCTTGATTAGTGCTCAATATATATGAACTCTGTGCACTTTTGGTGCTTCTTTATCCTCTGGACTGTACAGATCTCTACGCCACTTACTAAGATATAGAACTATTTGATATATAGAGAAGTATTATTATTATTATTATTATTATTATTATTTTGAGATCTAGTACAATACAATAGCTGGGTACCCAAGTTCTCTCCTAGTCTTTTGTACATGCAGGCCTGCCATACAGATTTTGTCTGACAAAGAGTTCGAATAGTTTACCACACAATCAAATGTGTACATAAACAGATACCAGTAAATGTGACTTAGCTTGATTTTCTACTCTCATAGGCTATAAGAGACCAATGTGCATTAACAGTCTTACAGCCCTTTATATTGTTTTAGTCCACATTGAGAAAAGATGGCTCACACCAAAAGATACACAAAATGGAAGCTGTTAAAGAAATCCTGTCTCCTCCTCTGGTATGAAATTGACTGTCAGACAAGGCTAAGCATCACTACAGCTATTTCTTTTAAGCTCTGAATCACACCACAAAAGGCTATTCTTTAGCCCTGTGGCTCATTTCACATCAGTGTAATGAGGATCTTTGATGTCTCAAGCTTGCTTGAATACAGCAAAGAAGCATGAATGTTAAGTATCTGTGTATATGCTCCATCATGTCAAACAATAAATAATATGTCTTGAATATGAATCAACAAATTTAATAGAGACATCATTTTATTTTAATTATTATTTATAAGTATTTGAAAATTATTTATAATAAAGTATTAAAGCTTTACAAAACTTCAGGGGAAAATATTAAATGAGGAGTTTGCAATGATTGATTAGGTGAAAGTTTATGTTCAAGTATTTTGGTTAAAATAGAGTTAACAACACTTTATTCAAAAAGATCCTTAAAATAACATTATTAATAATGTTTTCCTAGGTGTATGAATTATTATTGAGTGAACTACATTTTAGTATCTCTTAAAACCTGAAAAATGATACAGTATAGTTTATTCCCTACAAAAAGCAAAAGCAAGAAAAATTATAACTTATAATCTCAAAATACATAGAGAATTAAATTACCAACAGGTAAACGTCATTTTCTTAATGGATTAAAACTCACAAAAGAAGATAGTCAGATGAGAAGTAGATGTTAGAGGAGATGTTATCCATCATATCACAAGGAAAAAGAAAATTAAAGAAGAAACCCTTGAACACATGTGAAAATGGCTGCCATCCAAACTACATTCAACACCACATACAGACAAGGATTTGAGTCATGGGAACTGAGATTGTTTACCACCAGAAGCTCCTAAAGTTCAGGGCACTTTAGAACACTAAACAAACCTCATTACAGGTTCTAGCAGCCATGTACAGATTTTGTTTAGCCAAAAGAGTTGAAAATATACCCACTTACAAATCATCAGGTGGGTGTTTAGAAGAGTTTTCCTCATAATTTCAAAACTGTGTAAGCAACTAGAATGATGTCTTTTAGTGGGAGAAGGGATAGATTAAATCTGTTTATCCAACAATGCTGGGCAATTGTGCATCAGAAAAAGAAGGAATGAAGCATCAAGCCCTAAAGAGATGTGGAGGAGACATAAGTGCTCATTGTGAAGTCAAAGAAGTCAATCCAAAGGAAATACTATCTTGTTACAGCTCTGGAAATAAAAAAAATGGAGACAGTAAAAAGATCAGTGTTTGGAAAGGGTATGTGGGAGGAGAGTGAACGGGCATAGCGGAGAGGACTTTTAGGGCAATGAAAGTACTCTGTATGAGACGATAATGCTATTATACATTGGCCATGGAACATTCTATGCAAATGCAAACTACAAATGTTGGCTGCTGGTGGTGTGTGACTGATTGTAGCTTCACCAATGTGTGACTCTGGTGTCAAGTTGATACTAGAGGTGGCTACATGTTGGGGAAGGCAGGAAGGATATGGGAAGTCTTTGTAGTTTTCCTCCTAAAACACCTCTGAAACCTAAAACACCTCTGAAATCTAAAACATTTATGAAAAATTAAAAAAAAACTTTCAAAAAGATGGGAAAAATACTGTTTTACAAAATGAGTGTGAACACTGAAATCATGTGTACCACAATTCATATCTCACTGTTTCATGTAAAAAAAAAAAGTCAAACATCAGTTAACAAGCTTATCAAGGGGGCTGGAAAGTGTTTCCCTTTGTTAAGAAAATGGGAATTCTTCCAAAGGGATGGACTTTGCTTGGCAGCACTCATGGTGGCTTAAAACTTCCTTCAGTTCTTGTTCCACAGGATCTAGGATCCTCTGCCATCCTTTAAAGACACATACACGCAAGTAAAACACCCATAAATAGAAAATAGAACCAACTTTTACAAAGAACATTGGTTTCTTTTCTAACAATAATAACAATAAATAAATTAGAGAAAATTAGGGTTAGGGTTAGCAGCTGCTGCTTAGAGAGTCAACAGCATCTGCTAGATTCTAGGCAGGTGTGGATAGCAGAAGAAACACACGTACACCAAGTTCCCCAATGAGTGCTGACTGTGAAGATGCCTGTAAAGGAGAATGCTTTTCCTTTTATTTTGTGACACTGGAGAATGAACTCAGGCAAAACAGGAGCTTTGCAATGCAGCCGCATCTTCACCAAAACCATGTTTTGGTTTCTCTGTGTTGTTGTTGTTCGGTTTTATTGGGTTTCTTGGTTTGTTTTATTTTGTTTGTCGTTCTCTGTGGAGCTAGGACATTAAAAGATTTTTGCTCTGGAAGTAACTACATGGTTTTAACTGATACAAATAGCTACTTTGTATTTTTAAGCTGTACTGAAATTTAGAAACAATTCAGTTAAAACT
>JAQQSO010005794.1:0-11781 GCA_028658305.1 Pachyuromys duprasi
CTAAGTGAATAGGTGCATGTTTTATCCTTAATGCATTGTTTAATACAGATTATTGATTTAATCCATATAAATATGAATGAATTAGTACATAAATGAATGAATTCATAAATGACATTCTGGAGATGTCTGAATATGAATTCTAAGCATTAGATAGAAAAACAGCATGGAGCAATTCATTGTTTGCTAAAAAGGACTCTGCAAATCTAAAGGTTACATTTGTTTAACCTTTTTTAATGTTAATATTAGTTATAGACATTTTATAATCAACAGCTCTTTAACAAAACACTCAACATGCTTTAAATAAAATAACCTCAGAGTTAGGGCTTTCTAACCCACAAATAAAGGCAAGTAAATACCACGTTTTCACCTCCTAAAAAGTAGATAAATATGAATGTATTCAGCTTAAATATATAAGAATGAAAACAAAGAAAAATCAAAAATTAAACAGGAAATATGTTTATTATATATAATTTAAAGATTAACACACTTATATAAAAATAATAATTATACTTAATATAAATATATACTAAATATATTTATAAAATAATATAAGTATAAATAAAATACTTTATATACTCAATGTAAATAATTAATTTATTGATTATACAAGGCATAAGTATAGCTACTTGCACATCTTGAGCAGCTTAGCAAAGGACAGAAGAAAGGAACCAAAGACACATTTTCTGAAGGACATGTGTTGTAGTGGATTTATCTCATCCAGGAAAAAGTAAATGTTTACGTATGATTCCACATTATAGTAAGAAATTAATCAAATCAACATATATTCACTATGGAAACATAGTTTCCACAAAAAATGTAAAAAGAAGATTTTAATATGAGCAATTTGTACAAGGAAAACAGAAGATAACAAATTACTTGCTTTAATGTAAACTGTTCATGCATAAGCACCCTCATCCAAACCAAATTACTGGATACATTAAAACAACTTAGAATATGCAATGATCATTTTTCCCTTTGAATTAGCCATGCTCTTTACCTAAAAGCTCCACCATCCATAAATAAGGTCATTTAACATTAATTAAACAGAAAATCCATGATAACTTAATTGCAGAAAAGTTTGCAATTTCATCTTTTTATATTGATTAGTTAGTAAAGAATTTTAAAAATTCAAGGTGATAAATCCTGTGTTTAAAAATTGCATGACTATTCCCTTACAGATGTTGCCTGGCATGCCATTCCTCTAGGCATCTCTAAAGCTAGACTTGTATGGGAAAATTAGATTAGAATTTCTCTAGCCTTTAGGACTCATGGCAAGGATTGTAATATGAAGGGCTCATAAGTAATTCATTAACGAAAAGTATAAATATTCATCATCAAACATTCACTGAGTACCTATCCTAGACAAGTGGACAAGTGTAATAAAGAAACTGACCCCCTTTTTTTTTGACATTTGCCCACTGACAGCTGCTAAACCTCACCTTTCTCTCTTCCCACCAGAGACACATCAGCATTGATAAAAACGTATGTACTTCTACCTCTGGATCTACTGGTGAAAATTAACACCACAGAAGTCCTTTTCATGCACAAAGACCCTTGTTCAAATAGCCTCTTAAAAGAATATAGACCTCTAGCCAACCAGCTTCCGTCACCTTCATTCCCAAGCTACTTTGGACATGGTTGAAGTGTCTTCCCTGCTGTTTTAAGCAGCCTTCATGATGTAACCAAGATTTCTCCTACTCTACCGTCATTTGCCTCATCAGTCTTGAGCATTGGATCCAAATTCAGAGTGTTCTTAGTTGTTAACTTCAAGAAGACAGAACAGGAATGCTTTTGACAGCAATTCATAGACAGAGCCAAAAGGGGCCGCCCAGTATGGCCATGCTCCCCAGAGCAGGTTCCTTTGAAGAGCTGTAGCACACCCATGCAATGGGGCTCATTGAAAGGATGTTGGTTTGGCTGAAAGGCAAATATAGACCAGAGAAGCCAATGATGAAAAAAGAAATAGTGAGAGGTTACCAATGTCCCCTGGGAGCCAGAAGAGTTACCAAGATATGACACACAGCACACACATATCTGGAAACACAGCAAGTGCAGAAGCAGAGACTGTCTAGAAAAAGCTGTGCTTGCAACAGGGACTGTCTCAAGAATCCTACCAGAAAACAAAAGATAATTCTCTACCTTTGGCTCTTTCCTATTTCTTTGAGTACTTCTCACTACCCAACATTAAGTGGAAGGCTTAGGGAGCTAGATCAGTGTTTTCAGTGCTTACCATGCAAGCATGACGACATGAGGTAAAAGTCAGTACCAGGTAAAAGTCAAGTGATGGCTGATGCAGAGACAAGAGCTCTCTCTGTGCTTGCTGCCTCTCTAGCCTAATAAAAGAGCTCCAGGTTCAGTGAGAGACCCTGTCTCAAAAAACAAGGGGAAGAGTTATTCAGGAAGACACCCCATATCAGCCTCTGGTTTCCACATGGGTGCACACACACACACATACCCATACACACACAATTTTTCAAGAGACGCTGAAAACATATTTGTAAGATCATTCTTCTCTACTGGAAAATAGAGCAGATGGAGTACTGGCCATGGACTTAGAAGAGTGACAGCCCTGGATTGGCACAGAGTCAAGGAATTGAATAAAAAACAAAAGCCCTAGATTTTTCTTTAGAACTACCAAATAAATGCCTGGATCACCATCCATGTCTCCATTAAATGTGCCATGGTGTATGGGAAAAGATACAGTGTGTCTCCATGAAAGACAAACCCAAGACAGCAACAATATTTTCAGTCAGGACCAAAAAGCCATGCATATATTTTTAATAACAGTAGTTCTTTTAAAAATACGTAAGAAATAAGCCATGTAAACTGATGAGAACTTTTTTCAACCAAACAAGTTGACAGAAGTGAAATAGTTGTAAATCAAATCTAGTTACATAGTTAGCTAGTTAACTATTGCGTGCATGGCTGCCAATTCTACACCAATGCTTCCTCTTTTTTGTTTTTTAACTCAAATTAATTAATTTATTTTAAGATATTTTTCAATTTTTTGAGATTACAACATAATTACATCGTTCTACACTTTCTTTTCCTACCAACAAACCATTCCATGTATCCTCTGCTCCTTGTTCTCTTTAAAATTCATGGCCTTTTCTTGTCAAAAATGTGTTTCATACATATTATTGTCATGCATACAGCTATGCTCCATTTGTATGATGATACTCAAATTATATATTTGCAGGACTGACCATTGGTATTGTGTAACCAGCTATGGGGAGGCCTTTCTCCTTGGGAAGATTATCTTATCTGCTGTCTCCAGTGCAGTAGGTTTCTATTGTAGTGCTGAAGTCTCTCCGGCTTTCCTCCACCCATATTAAGAATCCTATTGCCATCCTTGTCTCATGTTTAGGCAGTCATGTTTGTGAGATTTTTGTGGATGTAGACTCTCACATTGCTAGGAGACATCATTTCGCAGCCAACTCCCTGACCTCTGGCTCTTGCCATCTTTCCAGCCCCTGAGCTTGAGGTGGAGGGGTGATTGCAGATGGGTCCGCTGGGACTAGGCTCCACAACAGCACAGTTTGAACTGAATGAATAAAAATATTTCAAAAGAACAGTTTTGATTTAAGCCCAACATATATAGAACTCTATAATTCAAAAGTCATGTTTTGAAATATTTAAAATTATTTCTCTCCACATGTGCTACACTCTAACCACAACACACACACACACACACACACACACACACACACACAGATTCGCTCTCTTCACATAAAGGCCTCAAAGACAAAGTAATATACTAGCCCTATCAAAGACCCACCTATCTTATTTCTCTTAAATTAAATATACTGCACATCCAAAAGACTTCAAATCTGACCAGGATGTAAGCCTATGTGTCTCTACGTCTCTGCTTAGTGGCATGTGTCAGCAAAGCTCTGCATGTCCTCATGGGAGGTAAGGGAACAGTGGAGACATCAGTTTGACTCTAGTTACTACTCAGTTTTGTACCAGCATTCGCCTGCCTCAAAATGAGCCCATCCAAGAGATAGTAAAGTAGGAGGGACAGATGCCCAGCATGGTGGCTTTGTGAGATGCTAAAAATACCACACTGGAAATGATACCGCAGAGAATAAAAGGCTATCCATGTGCTGCTGTTAATGTCCACTACCCTGTCACACCGCTGCAGTTGTGTGCCTTGGTTAGATTACAGGTTTGTCTCTTGGAAAAAGCACAGTCCCCTCCCTCATGTGTGCACTTTTTCGATCTCACCCTTGGGCTAAGAACCAGGATGACAGGTGATGCTTCGATCTGTCTGTACAGGTCCGCCCTTAAACACTGCCTTGGGAATAAAAATAAGAGATATAGATAATTTGGTGTTCTTATTCAGCTGGAAACAACCAAGGTTATTTTGTGTAGTGAGTTCATGGTATGGTGACCTCTGGTGAGTTAGCTATCAGTCAGCAGCTTCACTTTGATAGCTGAGCCTGGGTGAGCGCTTTGATCAGCACCAGGGGTCGGGGCAGTTTTAATAGGAGCATTGTAGTAACACAGCCCATCCAATTGCAGCCAATAATATCAAAGCAGAGTCAGAGAAAAGCTATATTTTTTAACAAGAACTTTAAAAGTAGCACAAGATAAGGTTAAAGACAATAAACCTGTTGCTGCAATATTTCAGCAATTATTTCTAGAACTAGGAACTGGGGGACCCACAGGAGCAAACAGTTGATAGAAGACTTTGGAAGATTTACCCTGAGCATCCTTGGAACATTCACTAAAATGAAGTACAATAAAACTTAAACACAAACCACTCAAAGCCCAGACAGGGAAAAAAAAATGTTTGGTAAGGAAATCTCACTGGCTCTGGCCTTCCATTGAGATCACTCAAAGCATAGACACCACGGCAGAAAATAAATGATAGACAGTGCATTGGCAGGCAAGTCCCAGCAGTCTAAGCAATGTAATGCCATGCGGTTTGCAAAGGCATGAATATTTGTCACCACAGACTGCATGAAGGACACATACTGTGAAAACTTTATTAATGTGCTCCATTACTATGGAATATGTGACTCATTTGCCCACATCCATTATGTGGAACTGCCTGGCACTCCTTACCTTGCTTAATAAAGGCTGCAGTCAACTATGCAAATACTTCATTATTGCTGTGTTCACCTACATATTATAGCTTATCTCATAAACTTTCTCCTACATTAAAACTGTTTAAATATAATGTGCATCTTCCCCGTTATGGGAATACCCTAATCTAGGGGGAAAGAGGCATATGTTTACAAGAATATAGGAGAAATTCTTCTAATCAAAGGACCAGCATCTTCAGAAGTAAGGAGTGGAGAGAGTAGCTATAAATTGTGTATTGAGGATGTATTATCGGAGTCTAGACTATAAAGTTATTCTTGATCATAAGTGAATTTTTAAAAATCTGATCACGATTTTTACAAGAGCTATCCCATTACATCCTTGAAAGCACATGAAAACCATGATGACAAAAGTTCTCTAACAGTAAAAAACTTAATGGATGAAGGCAGTGAACACTATTAAACAACTATATTGAATCCTTGTTAACATAGTACATAGTTTTCATAATAAGTATATTTAAATTAATGGTAAATAACTAAAAATTCCCTAAATATCATTAGCTTAATTTGAAAATACCATAACATTAGGAACATTTATTTAATTTCCTTTGTGTGGACATATCTCAAGAGATGT
Source organism: Pachyuromys duprasi (assembly GCA_028658305.1). NCBI lineage: Eukaryota > Metazoa > Chordata > Mammalia > Rodentia > Muridae > Pachyuromys > Pachyuromys duprasi. Next base: position 5,683 of record JAQQSO010005794.1, read on the forward strand.
TTATAATATATGAACATTACAAAAGTATCTGCAAGTATCTACAATAAATTTAAATGAAATATAATACAAATAGAGGCAGTATGAAAAAGTAATGATGTAACTAGGCCACAAAGTTTCACAAGTGGAAAATTGTGAGTGTTATCCTTATCTTTCTAGTGGCTAGCCCCAAATGTCAAATCCACTCTGTACTTATAAAATCTCTAGTTTGATAAACAGAACATTTTTTCATAAGTATCCTTATTCTAATATAGAGAAAAAAGTCTTTGTGTTTTATTATACCAGTATCACTTTGTTGGGTGAACTGCATAATTGCCCCCATATTTAGAGCAATAAAAGTCAGCAGTGAGTTGTTTGGGGATTTTCTAGTAATGCCTCTTAATGCGACCTAATTATATAATGTATAAATGAAGTTCATTAGAACTATTCCATAATACTTTAACATTATACAATCTTTGTCCCACAGGCTCTAACACTCTACTTCAACTAGCCATAGACCAAGAATGCAAAGAATGCCAATGTCAAGTCATGGGAAAAATTGCTTTGAGCTGTCATTCAGTCTGACTGTATTCTATATATTTATCATCACATTCACAGATAAGTGTAGCTCCCATCTTCATCAAAGGAGTGTTGTGGGTATTAATATTTACTATTGATGTATCTTTTAATTAAGCAGCAGTTATTCTTAAACCTGTTGTATACCCAAATCATCACACAGAGACTGGGATTCATTTAATTAACCTAGAGCACAATGCTGGGTAATAGTTATTTCATCCTAAACCTCCCTCCAAGCCCACATAGTTTCCTATCATTCATATTTCACCCATTATACTTGTTTTTAGTCATATCTTAGGTCTGGTCCCATGTCGCCTTGTGGTTCCAAGACCTCTCCTCCGGATTCTCTCTCCTATTTCATGGTTCCAAGTCTTCTCCTCCTGATCTCAGCCTTCTTCCTCCTCCTACTCGATTCCTTCTCCACCAAGATGTCCCACCCTATTCTCTCCATTGCACAACATTGGGGCTGGTTGTTTAATTGACAACATGAAGAACAAATGGTGGCATGTTTATACAAACTTAAGACAGGTCATACTTAGAATAAGCATCACAATACAATGTGCAGATTGAAACCAGAGAGCGGGGTAGCATTTGAGTAAACAAGGGCACCTTCCACAAGAATATTGTACCAACAAAGGAGTTTCTTCATTGTTGGGTTTCATTTGTTTGTTCTTGAAATTGTAACTCAATTATATTTTTTTTCCTGTTTACTCCCTGCAAATACTTCTATATACCCCCTCTCACTCTTTTACAAATTCACTGCCTCTTTTTTAAAATAATTGTTATTGCATGCATATTTGCATTTTATGTATTATATATATATTTCTAAATATAACCTGTTCAATCCATACAATGTTATCTGTATGTATGTTTACGGACTAAACATTTGGCACTGAACAAAATGAAGCTTCCTTTTGCAGCTTATAGAGAGATCCACAACTGGTCAAAATGAAGAGAATAAATGACAGTGAGATACCTAGGACCAAGACATCTATAATGCAACCCCTACTATAATCTAAAATGCAGCATCTAGTGCTGTGATACTCTTGAAAAAGAACATATTGAGATTGTAAAGCCAGAGTACCAGGACATTTTCTATTAGATGCTGTCTTCTGGTCATGACTGGGACTTAACACCTAGGAAATCTTATAAATATAGTTGCATAAACAAGATCTTGACCACGCAGATAGGGACTTTCACAAATTTTCACAGATAGAAGAAGAGCTGTGGCTCCTGGAAGAGGGAGCCAATTTTCTCCATTGAAATACTCCTAGTGGTTCATTCAGGGTTATGCAATTTCAACCATTCATTCCTAAATATATGTTCATACAAGCAACAATAAATAGGCTAAAGATGTGTATGTATGAGGAGTAATAATTAAATAGAGATCATTAATATGAGAGAGTGAGAAGGGTACTGTGCGGTATTGGAAAGGGTGAGGGAAGCATGGAAATGATATAAATGTAGTACTTATGAATTCCAAAAAAATAAAACTAAAAATAATAAAGCAGCAAATTGCAAAAATAATGGAAGAATATGAACAATAAAAAATGGCACAATAAAATATGTGGTTTGCAAGAAAATGGCCCAAAGAATCAACTAGCCAGGATTCATAGGGGTTCACAGAGACTAAACTGGCAAGAGGATGCCTGTGTGGATCTGACCTAGGTCCTCTGCACACATACGTTACAGTTCTGTAGCTTTATTTTCCTAATAATGGAAACAGGAACTGTCTATGACTCTTCTGCCTGTTTGGGGGATACTTTTCCTCTTTATAGGATGCCCCATGCAGCATTAATATGAGGAGAAGTGCCTAATCTTATTACAACTTGATATGCCATGTTTGGTTGATATCCCTGAGATGTCTCTCATTTTCTGAAGTGAAACAGAGGAGTGGATTTATGGGAGAGGAGAGGTAATCGGGTGAGAGAGGGACTGAAAGGGGAGGAGGAAGAGAAAACTGTGGTAAGGATGTAATATTTGAGAAAAGAATAAATAAAAAAATGACATTGGAATATGAGGGCATGCTTGGAGGTGGACTTCCCCCAGGAAGCATATGGCCCATAAATAGGGGTAGGGTTACAGGTGGGAAGGTGCTGTCCAAAGCTACCAGCAGGGGCAGTGCTGGCTCTGCAGGTGTAGAACCTTTATAGATGGGACCTATCTGGGAGATAGCATCTCTTGTTTCAGAAAAAGCACTAAGTGTGATAATACTCTTTGCTTCTCAACTGCCCCTATAATACAGCCAGCCACATGGTCTCCAACATTACCATAATCAAGTTTCACAATGGTGCCTTCCCCAACAGAATAGAGTCTATTCACTAAATCAGAGTAAATCTTTCTTCTCTTAATTTGTTTCTGTCAGCTATTATTTCATGGCAATGAGGAAAGCAATAAAGTAATTTTCAAAACTTTATGGGGAATAAATCATATGCTATTTAACTGCCTGCTATACAGTAGACTTATATTAAATACTGCATAGTATTCTGAATCCTTTATGCATTCTACATTGGTAAAGAAATAACATATATTCTTATCTCTACATTTAGACAGAAAGTCAATGATATTAATTACAGAATAAATATTTTGGCTGTTGCTTAAATCATCAAACTAAACAAATTTCACTTGAGCTATTATTAAAGAAAAATCTATTTGCAAGGCACTATTGTCCACTGGATAAAACAACCCCCTCCTTTTTTTGAACTTGTGAGATGTTTTGTAAATGAGAGGAAAACCCAAAGTTATTAGCAATTATTACTTCACAGTTATTTACTCTCTAAAGAATTACACAGGGGTTTGGTAAATTGTATTCCCACTTCTGCAATTCTCTGGTTATGACACTGGAAAGTCACTTCACCATTCTAGGCCAGAGAAGAAATCATTTATTTTTGCTACTTTCTCAGACCACTCTAACTAGAATTGTATTTCCTATTACAATAAAAATATTTGTAATGTACTTCCAATATAATCCTTAGATCTTTTCTACAAAATATTTCCTATAAAATGGATTTGGATGTTTAATGACTAACATCATTGATGAAAAGATTGTGTATATGGCTACTCTGACTGGAACGCAGACATGCCCTTAGTATATACTTTTAATCTCAAATAACAAAGGTAAAGTTCCGTTGTTGAAGAAAGCCCCCATGTTTGAAACCAGCATCTAATGGAGAGGCAGACAAAGTGATGAATCAGAGAAAGGTTTGACAGAATGAGTCAGAATAGGATATGCCCATCTGTCCCCAGAAGGGACAGGAAAAGAGAGACTTAGGGGAGCAATGCAGACAGAGAGAGAGAAAGTGAGAGAGAGAGGGAAGGGGGGAGAGAGAAAACAAAATGGGCCAGAGAATGAATAGTAGCCAGATTATAACAGAGTTGGTTGAGTCCAAGCAAAGCAGTTCAGTCACAGGCCAAGAGAGAATCTATATTGAATCAAGTCAGCTTGTAGAGGAGTTTTGAGTCAGACAGCTGAATTGAACCAGCCAACAGGAGCTCAGAAAGCTCTAAAAAGGGTGAGGTTATTTGGCAGTAAGTCTCAGAGGCTGAAAATATTCTAGGCCTAGATTACATTGTTTGGGGACTAGAAGCTTCTAAGACTAGGCCTAGGTTAGCAGTTAGAGGCAATAAGGCAAAAAGGTGACAATTATATCAAGTGAAAAACATTACTTTTACAAGGTTGCATGTCTATATTATGATTACTTGATTCTCATTTAAAACAAAGTGATTAAAATACCTTTAAGGTGAAATATCAGGGTTGTTTTGATTTGCATTTTCCTGATGGCTAACGATATTGAGCATTTCTTTAAGTGTTTCTCTGCCATTCGATATTCCTCTACAGAGAATTCTCTATTTAGCTCTGTTCCCCATTTTTAAATTGGATTCCTTGATTGGTTGCTTTTCAGCTTCTTGAGTTCTTTGTATACTCTGGATATTAGTCCTCTGTCAGATAAAGGGTTGGTAAAGATCCTTTCCCAGTGTAGGCTGTCATGTTGTTCTGATGACAGTGTCCTTTGCTTTACAGAGCTTTTCAGTTTCATGAGGTCCCATTTATTGATTGTTGCTCTTAGAGCCTGTGCTGTTGGTGTTCTGTTCAGGAAGTTGTCACCTGTGCCAATGAGGTCAAGGCTCTTCCCACTTTTCTTTTTTAACAGCACTGTACAGGTTATTAACCATTCAAGTGCAGTAGCATCTGGTGAGATTGGGACAGAATCGGGATAGCAAAGTAAACAGATAGTCCGCATCTAACCGGTTGGAAGAAGCCATTACATACTCTTCATGAACGTCTTCTACAGTCAATACAGCACTAGCCATTAACCCAGCACACCCAGGGTGCTGAAGTGGAAAAGATGCAACGAGAAAAATAGGTACATTAGAAAGACCAACACTTTAAAAAAGAGTAAAACACTTTCAGTTTCTCCCCTTGAGCCCCTGAAACATCTCATGGACTGATCTATCTGTACAGTCCTACATCAGCTTCTAGAATATTTGTCAGGAGGAAAAAAAAGTAAATGACACTGGCCAGTACAGTCTTTGGATATTTAGGAAGGGGTCAGGGAGAAAATCAGTTCTTGGAACAAATCAGTCAGCCTCGGTCTCATCTGCAGGATCTCTGGATTCTTTGTTCTTCCGTACCTGTTCAACATGTTTGTCCTACTTTCCCAAACACTCCAGCTTGGCAGCCATTTGTGCCTCCAGGTTCTCTTTGTTGGCCTCCATTTTGTGGGTCAGTTTCTCCTCTGCCATTTCACTGAAGTTGTTCTCCTCGATAGCTTTTTGGAGCACTTCTTTTTCATGCTCCCGCTTCTCAGCAAGCTGCTTCAAGACTTCTGCTTCATGAGATTGTGTGTTTCTTCTAAAGCTTCTAGTTTCTTCTGAGTTTCCTCCAGGGAAAGATCTTTCTTCTTTGGGGGCGGGGGTAAGGGGGAAATCGGGGACAGAATCTTTTGACCGAGGGCTGAGAATCAGCTCAAAAGCCTGGCCTGATGCAAGCTTCTCCAGTTCTTTCACCTGAATATCAGAGAATGCCATGATGAGCAAAAGACAAGAGACTGGCTGTGCTCGCTACACAATCCACTGGTAAGGAAAGTGATGCTACCTCCCAGCTGCCTGGACACTCTCTGCCCACTTTTTCTTCTAACTGATGTAATGTGTCTTGTTTTATGTTGACGTCTTTTGAAAGACTCCCACTTGAGCCTCTCTGGACGGGGAGACCCTGCTTCCCAAGGAACAGCGAGACCAGTCTTCGGATGCAAACCGCAAGAGGTTTTTTCTATTATTATTTAGATACACGGGTACCCGGGGCGACAAAGCCTTTCGGAGGACTTGTGCACCCCCCGGTTGGGGTGACAGTTTTTTATATGGCTCAGAGCAGGAAGCAGATAACAGAAGCTAGAAGCATAGTTATAGGGGTCTGATTGGGCAGTTTAAACAAAGCCGTAGTTAGATCACATACCCAGAACAGGGAAGGCGGGAAGGCAGATGTGAGCCGAGTCACGTACCCGGTTTTTATCTTGGGTGTCCAGAGTGTTTTCCTCAGAAGAGACAAGG
>JAQQSO010005795.1:0-11781 GCA_028658305.1 Pachyuromys duprasi
GGGAGGAACTCCTCCCCTTTTATCTGACCCTAGCTTATCAGGTCTCATCAATGCTGGCTGCATCCTCTTCCTCTGAAGCTTGGTAAGGCTGTACCTCCCTGGAGGCGGTGATCAAAGTACCAGCCACTGAGTTCATGTCAAAGACATGCCCTGTACCCCCTACCAGGAAACCCACTTGGGAACTGAGCAGCCTATGGGCTTCCTTTGACGGAGGTCTAGGTCCTCTCTATGCATGGTCCTTGGTTCGAGTATTGGTACCTGCAGGGGCCCCTGGGTCCAGATATTTTGGCCCTGTTTTTCTCCTTGTAGAGTTCCTGACACCTCCAGGTCTTTCTATCTCCCTCTTCTTCCATAAGGATTCCAGTGGATCAATGTAATCGAATTGAAGACCCAGAAATAAACCCACACACCTATGGCAACTTCATTTTTTACTAAGAAGCAAAACAATGGAAAAAAGACAGCATCTTCAACAAATGGTGCTGGTCTAACTGGATGCCTACATGTAGAAAAATGCAAATAGACCCATATGTGTGTGTGTATGTGTGTATGTACGTATATATGTATGTATCAACCTGCACAAAGTTAAAGTTCAAGTGAACCAAAGACCTCAACATAACACAAGACACAAAATCTGTTAGAAGAAAAAATGGGGAAGAGCCTTGACCTCATTGGCACAGGAGACAACTTCCTGAACAGAACACCAAGAGCACAGGCTCTAAGATCAACAATCAATAAATGGGACTTCATGAAACTGAAAAGCAAAGGACACTGTCATCAGAACAAAACTACAGCCTACAGACTAGGAAAATATCTCCACCAACCCTACATCTGACAGAGAGCTAATACCCAGAATATATAAAGAATTGAAGAGGTTAAACACCAACAAACCAAGTAATCCAATTTAAAAAAAAATGGGGTACAGAGCCAAACAGAATTCTCAACAGAGGAATATCGAATGGAAAAGAAACACTTAGAAATGTTCAACATCCTTAGTCATTCAGGAAATGCAAATCAAAACAACCCTGAGATTTCATCTCACACTCATCAGAATGGATGAGATAAAAAAAAAAAAAACTCAAGGGATGATGCATTCTAGAGAGGATGTGGAGGAAGGGGAACCTTCCTCCAATGCTGGTGGAAATGTAACCTTGTTACAACCATTTTGGACATCAATATGGCACTTTCTCAGAAAATTAAGAATAGTGCTACCTCGAAATCCAGATACCACTCCTAGGCGTATATCCAAAAGATGCTCAAGTACACAACAAGGACATTTGCTCAACTATGTTCATAGCAGCTCTATTTGTAATAGCCAGAACCTGGAAACAATCTAGATGTCCCTCAGTGAAGGAATGGATACAGAAATTGTGGTACATTTACACAATGGACTACTACTCAGCCATTGCGGTTGGTGATGTATGTCCCAGATTCTACTAGCAAGGAGGCTGATGCCAGTGAATAACCTGAGCTTGAGCATTCAAGGCCAGTCTAGCTAGCATGGGGGAAAGGGAGTGGGTTCTAACTATACTATTAGAACTATCATAGAAATAACCAGATAAATGTTAACAAAACAGGGCTAACAAACCCTTCTAGTACAAAAAAAACTGTTCTCTACAAAAGCCAACAACCACAACACCCTTAAAAAAGTGGCGGGTCATAGGAGGGAGCAAAGGACTTTGGGGATCATAACAAAGAGACTTTGGAGCCCAAGCGCCTGTTTAAAAGTGGAGAAATCGGAGAATCAAGAAGATCAATGATTAATTAGATGTAGGGGAACATGCCTGTAATCTCTGAGGCAGGAGAATGATGAGTTCCAGGACAGCCTGGGGGTACACAGTGAAAATTTAGTTCAAAAACATTCATACATTGTGTGTTTGTCTGTTTCTCTCTGTGTATGTGTGTGTACAAAGAAATAAAAATAAAGCTAATAACTTCAAGGAATTGAAAGATAATATTTGTAAAACTCCAGAGTTGATAATAATAATAATAATGATAATAATAAAGCAACGACGGGAATAACAACAACTTTGAGACCACGCTAGACAACCTGTATGTAAGACTTCAGTTTCTTGATAATGAGAATTGCCATATACATTTGGGGGGTACCACAATTCAGATTATGAATTTTTCCCTTTTCCACAGAAAGATGTTCTTCCAGATCCCACATCAGAGTCACTTCCACTTTCACTTAGCTGAATAGCTGTTAAGAAAAGAAAAAAAGAAGACGACAGATTATGGTTGATTCAGATATAAGCTTCATAAACTAGGGGTATTGCTCAGAGCTACAGTGTTTGCCTAGCATGTATGAGATATTGTGTTCAAAATAACAAAAACAAAGTAAGACCTAGAGAAAATAATAATTTTTTTTTCTTAAAATTTATTTATTTATTTATTATGTATACAGTTTTCTGCCTGCATGTCAGAAGAGGGCACCAGATCTCATTATAGATGGTGTGAGCCACCATGCAGTGGCTAGAAATCGAAATCAGAACCTTTGGAAGAGCAGACAGTGTGCTTTTAAATTCTGAGCCATCTCTAAAGCCTCAGAAATGCTAATTCTGGTCAAAATTAGCAACTTTAGCCTAGTACTCCAAAACTAGTCTATACAGACTTTGAATCTATAGTCCTCACCTCTCAGGCATCTCTTTTAACACCCAAAGGTCAACAGTGGCAAGCTCTGTAGAAACTGAAGTACTTATTTCCTCTATCTTAGTCTAATCTACCTGTTTGCTATCATCTCCAATACTTTTACCTTACCATTTCTATTATTTTGCTTACTTTTCCTTTCCTGTTCCCAAACACAATCCTCCAAAGCTGTGACTTGCGCACTGACTTTTCCATTGTTACCTCAGTGCTTCCTGTGCCTGTTCATCTTCACTTCCCCTAAGGCTAATGGACATAATCATCCTCTGAGTGTGTGTACAGTATTCTCAGGTCTATTAGTAGGACTCCAATAAAAGAGATAGCTTTTCTATAACACATAGAAAGGAGCAAAGATTTTTCTATTCAGTCCTGAGGTATAACACTGAGCTATATAGAAACAGAAGTAAAGGAGCAAGACTCACTAAAGAAAGGGTTATCTTCTTCTTGTTCTTCTTCTTCTTCATCACTCCCAGCAACTTCCTCCTCATCTTCTCCTTCAGACAAGAGCAAATCCTCATATAGCACACTGGCTTGGGTCTGTTGTACAGCTCCTTCCTCTTCTTCTAGAAGATCACCATCTCTGACTTCACCTTCCTAAACAAGTCCAGGTGGCAGTCAGTCACTAAGAGACCAGCATACCTTCTTTCCCCAACATCCCATTTACTGCCTCACAAGAAGTTAAATGATTGAATTGAATGGATATGTCTAGCTCATTTCAAGGATTGAAGTCAGAATGAGACTCATTATGGAGAGACTGATACACCTTGGAATTTGGCCTGTCCTGCACAACTACAGCTCCTATCATATAAATGTATAGTTTAACCATACACTTTCTGTAAGCATACTCACTGGGGTAGGAGTCTTAGGTTTCCCATCATCCTCCTCTTCCTCCTCCTCATACCCTAAAATATCTACACCAGAGTCTTCCTCACCCAGCCTACCCTGACCCTGGAGAATCTGAGTAAGGAACACAAATAGGGCTTCATTGAGGGATGTGCCTGTAGGAGTTAACCAAGGGTTCTTTACATAGTACAGATGTACTGTCCTGATATCCCTGCACCCCCACTGCTAGAGGAGGTTGTTTACACAGCCCAAGGCATGTGCAATTTCCCCAGTCATTCTTTGGAAATAACAGACAGGGCAAGATAAACCAAAAAACAGGAATGTTTTTGGAACACTCCTAAACATCATCACAAGGGAAGGTTTCCTTTCTAACCCAAACTTTTGAGATAGAAACTCATTTTGGATTTTGTACTCCCTTATGGAACCTTGAGAGTAGGTATAGTTTTAGATGAGAATTATGTTTTGATAGATCTGGCAAAGGCCAGTTAAAAATTATATATATTTTAATTTGGTTTATAACTTATAAGAGACACAAAACAGTACACCAGTGGTTGTGAACTCTGTCTCTGCAGATGGTCTTTCTAGTCAGTCACCTATTAAGCTTCACCTAATGCATCAAATACTTTCCCTGAAGGTCTGTCGTGCTTAAGTCACATTTCAAAGCTTTGTTTACAGGGGTAAAGGATCCAGCTATCCTTCATTATATACAATGCTATCAGCCCAGCCCTCCACATTCACCCACTAGGCAAATCACCTATCTTGCAAGAAAAATAACATCCTACCTGAGTCAGCTGATTTTCTGAAATAGCACCGGGAATATCCAAGACAGACATATTGCTCTCTTCTTGATAAACAGAGGCATCTTGAGAAACACTGAGGGATGTGCTGTTATCATACAAACCAGGAGGCTGTGGCATAAAATATATAACTTAGCTTCTACCAAGGAAATGGCTAGAAGAAATGCAAAGAATTCTCCTTTATAACATTCACTGAAGAAAAGGGACATGCAAGACAACCCAGTAAATGAGGAAACAGCCTGGTCCAAGTCTGTAGACAATTCTTTAGAATCCTATGAATAACAAACACTCTAGCAGACGGCATCTAGCTTATATGTTCAAAAATTAAGTAGAAATGCATAACCTTTAGGGACAAGTTTATGAAGTAACAGTCTCTCTACTCAGTAACCTACTTTATTCTTTTAAGCCTTGCCTTGCTGTTTTTAAGCTCAGGGATTCATACAATTTATAGTTTTACTAACTTAGAAACAGGTAAGAAAACTGGATAAAGTAATTTAAATTTAAACAGGAGCATAGATTGGTTTGACAATTCATGAGTTTGTGGAAAATACTTCAGAGCAAAATGGTATGGGAAAAAAACGTGGGCTTTGGAGTAAACAGTCGTGGATTGAGTCTTGGCTCTAATATAATTAACCACCCTGTTTTCTTGAAATGTGAGACATGAATATAATATCTACCTCATGTGGCTGCAGTGAGAATTAAGAGCTGAGTACTCAATACCTAGAACTCAATAAATGATAAATTCCCTCTTATCATCTCTAAAAAGAGCAGAGATTTAGCAAATGGATTCTAGTCAATAATACAAGGGACTGGAGAAAACATTCATGAAGTGAATAGAATAAAAATAATATCCATAAATTTCATTTTAAAGTATATTTACAGGGATAAACACACATACCACAGACATGAAAAACCTCAAAATACTCTGTGGTTCATATTATGGAAGATGGAACTGATAAGAAGTACCACACCTCTTACTATATCTTCCAATTTTCTTTTTAAAAGGATTTTATTTGTTCATTTTAAAATTATGTGGCTAGATGGGACTAGAGAGATGGCTCAGAGGTTAAGAGCACTGGCTGTTCTTCTAAAGGTCCTGAGTTCAACTTCCAGCAACCACATGGTGGCTCACAACCATCTATAATGAGATCTGGTGCCTGCTCTGGCCTGCAGGCACACAAGCAGGCAGACTATTGTACAAATAATAAATAAATAGATAAATAAATATTTTTTTAAACTTATGTGGCTGGGCCGTGGTGGTTTGTGCCTTTAATCCCAGCACTTGGGAGGCAGAGGCAGGAGGATCCCTGTGAGTTTGAGGACAGCCTGGTCTACACAGTGAGTTCCAAGACAGCGAAGGCTACACAGAGAAACCTTGCCTTAAAAAATCATGTGTATATGTGAATGTCTGAGTGTGCCTCTGTACATGTGAGCGCAGTGTCCATCGAAGACAGACAAAGGTATCAGAATCTTCAGATGTGGAATTAAACAGCAAGCCACAGAACATGGTTGCTGGCAGCCAAAGTCAGGTCTTATGGAAGAGTAGCAAGCATTCTTAACTAGCTGAGCCATCGCTCCAGCCAAAAGTTCTAATTGTCCCCAAGCATAGTAATACTTTGATTTTTAAAAAAAAAACTTGCTTATGGGCAAAGAACAGTGGTACAAGCCTATAGTCCCAGCATCAGAAAAGTTCAATCAGGGATATCACAAACTTGAGGCCAGTTTGGACCTCACAGCTAGACCCTGTCTCAAAGAAACAAGTGCACACCACATACATGCTGCTCTGTAAACAAGCAAAGAAACAGGGTTAACTGAGAAAATTAGAGTTTCCAGAATAAAGGCAAAACAGATTCCAAATCATTAGCACACAGATAAACTTTCTGCAAATTTTAAAATGTAGTATGAGAAGAGGATTGTGGGAAACTGTAAAATGAATAACTCCAAAGTATTGAGCTAAATGATCGGACAGTAGTAATACCCAGATGAAAATACAGTAGTGACTGACACCATTTGAAAGCTGAAAAATAACACAATTACTGCTATATAGAATTACTGCTGTATAGAATACCATCAAAACTGTGTAATCACAGGTTATTTTTTATGTTTTTGCAACAGGGTTTCTGTGTGTAGCCTTGGCTGTCCTGGACTCACTTTGTAGACCAAGCTGGTCTTGAACTCACAGAGATCTGCCTGACTCCACCTCGCAGGGTGCTGGAATCTTAGGTATGTGCCACCATGCCTGGTTTGACAGAATAATCTTATATAGATACTTTCTAATAATGTCTTGATTTTACATAGTAATGAGTAAGGGTGGTCACACATGGGGAATCTATCTTTCTTGAGTTAACCAGCAATGAGTTGGGCTATCTTAAAATTTATACACATAAGTGAAGGGAATGATGAGAGTATGAACTGGAAAGAATGAAGCAGTGCTATCCTTACCATACTCTCCACAGGAAACTCACTATCTATACCTTGTCCTCAGGAAGGACAAAGCTTTAACTCACCAATGGTTTATGACTATCCAAGACCTGAGAAAAGCACATACCACTCGGTAGTTATATCCTTCTAGAGAATGATGGCTAGTACCCAAGCATTAACTTACCAGAAAGTACATTGTGCAAACTGTAAGCCTATTAGCAAACAAGGCCTTCCTGGGTAACACCACTCACCCAAGCCCCCTTGACCCAATCTGCCCATACAACTCCAAGAGCCTTTCCTTGTTCTGGACCTTGAAGAAGTATCTGAGGGTTCTTTATACCTGGGCCCTCAGTATCCTATGTTTTGGGATGAAAGAAAGAGCAAAAGATAGATACAGAAAGTGTATGAATGAGACACAGAGACAGCAAAAATCCAACAGAGTTCAAGTATGCCACACTGAAGTTCATAGAGAAACCTGGGTAGAATAGTAATAAAATAATCCTATAGGAATTAGAAGCATTCTGCATTAAAGTATTCAGTTAAATTTGAAAGCACCTCTGGAAATTTTTCAAAAACATCCTTCATACAAAGAAGGAAACAAATATTTCCTGGATGCCTGTTGTGTGCCATACAAATTAACTCATTTAATGTCAGAAAAGATATCTTACAAAATTAGGAACAGAAATGTTAATTTCCCAAGATCACAAAACTAGACAGTAGCAGAGCTAAGACTCACACTCAGACCTGTTTTACATCAAATCTCATGTCCTTTGCACTCCATCACTGTGTCTCCAATATAGAAACCAAGGACCTGTTAATATTCCATTTAAAGTCTATTCTTCAAATATGCCAAGTTTCTAACACTGTAATATAGAGGAAACACTCACAAAGGTTACCAGACCAGAAAAAACTGAAAGTTTCTTATTCATCCTTCTTTCTACTCTTCTAACATATAAACTTAAAACAGTCTTCATTTAATAGGAAAGTGAATTAATTATGGAAATTGAGTAATGATAGCTATGCCAACAGACTTCTAAAGTAATGGGCAATCAGCTACCTGGAAGGCACAAGAACAATATGGCCTCATCTGTAGCTGAGCAGCCTACATTCTAGGGATGTCCTAGAACCCCTCATTTTACCAACAAAATGACTGGAGACCTAGAGGATGTCTCTGGCTAGAGTAGTCAGGAATCTGGTATTCTCACACAGTATAAACAACCACCCAACTCGTTTATCTCACAGTTGCCTCTTCTGGATTCAACAAGGCCACGATTCAACAATGCCACGAAGACCCAGGGTCCTCACTCACCTTAACCTTTGAGAAGACAAGAAAGCACACAAAAGGCATATGAAGAGGAAGGACAGAGAAGAACGGTATCTCAGTAAACACATCTGTTATCATGCTCCCAATTTCCCAAACCATAAGAAAATTGTAAGAAATTCCTAATCCTTTGGCTTACCTGAGGTATATAAGGTCCTGGAATCATTGGGTCCAGAATTTCTAATTCTGCTTTCTCCAAAGCTGCTTGTTTAGCTGTACAAATATCTTTCTCAAGTTGAGTCAAATGTTCATCATACTGAGAAACAAAATCAATGAATTCATTCAATATTCAGGTACTGGACTTACAAAGAAAAACAAGACACACAGAGAAATCTGCCTTTGGGGCTGGAGAGATGGCTCAATGATTAAGAGCAGTGTCTGCTCTTTCAGAGGCCCTGAGTTCAATTCTCAGCAACAAAATGGTGGCCTATAACCATCTATAATGGAATCTGAATCTTCTGGTGAACATGAAGACAGAGCACCCCTATACATAAAATACATGAATCAATAAATCTTTTAAAAATATCTTACACATGGCATGTACTCACTTATAAGCAGATATTAGTCATATAGTATAAGATAATGATATTAGACTTCATAGACCAAATAAGCTAAGAATAAGGAGGGCCCAGAGGAGGTTGCTTGAATCTCACTAAGGGTAAATAGACTAGACAGCGGAAGTGGTTGAAGAGAGGGAGCTGGGTAGGAGATGGTGTGAGGAGGGAATCGAGGGTAGGGATCAGATGAGGGAAGAGCCATAGTGGAGGTGACAGGGCTGGGAGACAGAAGGGAAACCCAGGGTGGGCCATGTCTGAGACAAGCTGGAGACCTGCGACAGGGTGGGCTCCTGGGAGGAGGTGGGGGTGACCCTAGCCGAGACTCTTACTAGTGGGGGTCATGGACAATGAAGTGGCCACCTTCTAGCCAGGCAGGACTTCTAGTAGAGAGAGGGGAACACCAAATAACCCACAAAATCTTCAACCCAAAATTTACAAGATGTGCCTGCCTACAAGATGTGTAGGGATAAAGAGGGAGCAGAGACAGAGAATATCCAACCAATGATTGGCCCAACCCGAGACCTACCCCGCAGGTGAGAGCCAAACCCTGACACTATTAATGACACTCAGCTATGCTTGCAGACAGCAGACTAACATAACTGTCCTCTGAGAGGCTCCACCTAGCAGTGGATAGAAACAAATGCTGAGACTCACAGACAAACATGGTGCGGAGCTCAAGGAGCCTTGTGGAAGTGTGGGTGTAAGGCTAGAAGGATCCAGGGGGGATAAGAACTCCACAAGAAGACCAACAGAGTCAACTAACCCAGGCCCATGGGGACTTAAAGGGACTGAAGAACCAATAAAAGGGCATAAATATTCTGAAAAAGCAGGTGCTGTTTCTGACATGGAGTCTGTTGCCTGCTGTTGATTACTTCCCCCTAGAGGAGGTGCCTTGCCTAGCCTCAGTAGGAGAGGGTGCATTGAGTCCTGATGGGCCCTGAAGTGCTAGGCTGGATGGAAATGGGGATGCAGTCTCCCCTTTTCTAAAAAAGGAAAGGAAGAAAGGGGACGAGGGTGGAGGGGAGGCTGGGAGTAGAGGAGGGAGGGGCAGAGGTTGGAATGTAAAGTGAAGAAATAACCTTAAAAAAATATCCAAAAAGTATGATAGGGCTCATACAGGTAACAGCAAAATACCCTGAGTGGTTAAATTATGATGTATACACAATAGAATAAAATATAAATAAAAATAAATTCTCTGTCTTGATAGTGCTTTTATTCTAGTAGCAGAACACAGCTGATAACCTAAAGAAATGATGGAACGAGGGTAGAAGTTGGAATCTTACATTTGAAAGAGAACAGGGTAGTCAGGGAAAACTTCAAACTCAAGGACACAAGAGAAAGCTTTCAGGGAGCTGGATCTTCTCTATCACCTACCTCAGTTAATGTCTGGTAACAAACGTTCACAATCTCCTGAGCAGTCTTCGTATATTGACTCTCAGGCCCTATGAAGCAAGGAGAATGCCATTAGCTTTGTAACTTCAAGATTTTTACATTTCTCTAACATTCTGATTAGAAACATTTATTATTTCTTAAAATAATTATTAAAGTTCATTTATTTATTTTTGAGACAGGGTTTCTCTGTGTAGCCCTGGCTGCCCTGGATCTAGCTATGCAGACCAGATTGGCATCAAAGTCACAGAGGTCTGCCTGCCTCAGCCTTTTATAATACTACCACCTGGCTAAAATTTTTGTTTGTTTGCTTTTTGCTTTTTTAAGACAGGGTTTCTCAGAGTAGCCTTGGCTATTCTGGACTCACTTTGTAGACCATGCTGGCCTTGAACTCATAAAGATCTACCTGCCTGTGCCTCCTAGAGTGCTGGGAATACAGGTGTGTGCCACCGCACCTGGCTGCTAATGTTTATTTTTA
The DNA here is from genome assembly GCA_028658305.1 of Pachyuromys duprasi. NCBI lineage: Eukaryota > Metazoa > Chordata > Mammalia > Rodentia > Muridae > Pachyuromys > Pachyuromys duprasi. The sequence continues at coordinate 10,450 of JAQQSO010005795.1, forward strand.
TGTTGTGTATGTGGGTGTTCTGTCTATGTGTATTTCTGCACACCATATGCATGTGTGGTGTCCTAAGAGGCCAGAAAAGGCTGTTGAACCAGAATTACAGTATGTGCTGGAAAGTCAACCTAGGTCCTCTGGAAGAGCGGCCAGTGTTCTTAATCACTGAGCCATCTCTCCACGCTCATACATTGCAATTTAAAAACAAGAATCTTAGACTTTGTTACCCAATAGTATATAATTACTTATGATTCAGAAAACCTATGTTTAATCCTTAACTTAAACTTTGCTTGGCTTTCATGAATGAAAATTTTCATTTGATTTTTGGGTTTTTTTCTTTGTTTTTTCTTTTCTTTTCCCTCCTTCCTTCCTTCCTTCCTTTTCTCTTTCTTTCTTTTTCTCTCTCTCTTTCTCTTTCTTTCTTTTGTTCTTTTTTAGGTTTTTGAGAAAGTGTTTCTTTTTGTAACCCTGGATGTCCTGGAAACACTTTGTAGATCAGTCTGTCCTTGAACTCACAGAGATCTAACTTCCTCTTCTTCCCAGAGTGCTGGGATCACAAGGGTATGTCGACGTGCCTGTATTTCTTTTTGTTGTTTGAGGCAAGGCCTCACTATGTAGTTCTAGCTGTCCTGGAACTCATTATGTAGACCTGGCTGGCCCCCAACTCACAGAGGTCCACCTGCCTCCGCGACCACACATAGCTTTAAGTGGAAATCTTTTAAAAATATAAAATCAGACTAATTAGTACCCCCACTTATCCAGCTTTAACAACTATCAACACATGGCTAATCTTGTATCATTTATATTTCCATTTTCCAGACTCTTCTCTAATTATTTGGACACAAGATCTCATTGTGTGCTCTGGACTGGCTTCAAGCTCATGATCCCCTTGGTCTCCACCTCCAGAGTGCTGGGACTGTCAGCATGCACCCGTCTATCTTCCTTTATACACTAAGCTCTAAGCTTCCCTGGGATACATAAAGAGACCCTCCCACAAATAAACAAACAGGAAAATTTATGTGAACTATATTTTCAGGGTGATAATGGAATTGTCAATGGACACTCATCTATTTTTTTTTTATACTCAACTTCATATGGAGAAACAAAAAACCCAGAATCTCCAAAACAATCCTGTTCAACAACAGATCATCTGGAGGTATCTCCATCCCCGACCTCAAGCTGTACTACAGAGCAATTGTAATAAAAACTGCATGGTATTGGCATAATAACAGAATAGTGGATCAATGGAACCGAATAGAAGACCCAGAAATGAACCCACACAACTATGGAAACTTGATTTTTGATAAAGAAGCCAAAACCATTCAATGGAAAAAAGACAGC
>JAQQSO010005797.1:0-11779 GCA_028658305.1 Pachyuromys duprasi
GGAATATTTTGTTTTCTCCATCTATGGTGATTGAAAGCTTTGCTGGGTATAGTAGTCTGGATTGGCACCTGTGTTCCCCTAAAGACTACATGACCTCTGCCCAGGCTCTTGTGGCTTTCATAGTTTCTGATGAGAAGTCTGGTGTGATTCTGATAGGTCTACTTTTATATGTTACTTGACCCTTTTCCCTTGCTGCCTTTAATATTTTTCTTTGTTTTGTAGGTTTAGTGTTTTGACTATGATTTGACAAGAGGTATTTCTTTTCTGGTCTGGTCTATTTAGTGTTCTGTAGGCTTCTTGTATGTTTATGGACATAAACATATGTTTCTTTAAGTTGGGAAAATTTTCTTCTATGATTTTCTTAAAAATATTTTCCGGTCCTTGGAGCCTCCAGTCTCTTTTTCATCTATTCCTATTATTCTTAGGTTTTGTCTTTTCATGGCATCCTTGATTTCTTGGATGTTTTGTGTTTGGGACTTTTCTGATTTTATGTTTTCTTTAAGTGAGGAATCAATTTTAGCAAGTTTATCTTCAGCTCCGAGATTCTCTCTTCCATCTCTTGTATTCCATTGGTGATGCTTACCTCTGTGGTTCCTGATCTTTTCCCTAAGTTCTCCAGTTTCAGGTTTTTCTCTGTTTGTGTTTTCTTCATAGATCTAATTCCGTTTTCATGCTTTGTACCATTTCCTTCATCTGATTGAATGTGGCTCCTATTTTTTTGTTTATTTCCTCTCTATATGTCTTTAATTGTTCCTCTATGTGGGCAGTTATATTCTTCTGCATTTCTTTGATGGCCTTGTTCATTTCCTCTTTTTGTTCCTCTAGTAACTGCATAAGCATAGCTTTAACAGCATTTTCCTGTGTCTCTGATGAACTAAAATCTCCATTGCTTTTGGGTGTTTCTGGTGGTGCCATGGTGTCCTGATTTTTGTTGGGTGAGTTCTTACATTGATTTGGCCATTTGTTTATATATAATCAAGGAGCTGTTTGTTCTTTGACACTGAACTTCAAACTGGGTCTGTTAATCTCTTGTGTCTGGAGTATTCTTCAAGAAGATCAGCGAGTTCCAGTGTTTTGAGAGTGTGTGTTGTTACCTCAGTTGTACCTGTGGGAGGAAAGGCCGCTGGAGCAGTATCATTGTTGGAGGGTGGGGTGTAATTGTGTGTGCTTGCGCACGTGTATGGGCACGCGCACACATGTGTTCACTTGTGCTCAGAAGGTGTCTTGAAGGGGAGTGCTACAGAGTGTATATGCTTGGGCTATGGGCTTTGGGAGCAAGCACAGGAGGGGATGAGGGTGCTAGCATGTTTAGCAAGCTCAGATTGCGAGCGCCAAGCACCTGAGCCAGTTTCTTGAATTCCCAGTGGTCTTCAATCTGTGGCAGACTTAACAGGCTGGACTCTGAGGTCAGTGGGTGGCGCTGGGGGCAAGACACATACTCTGTTGTGGGCTCTGAGTGCCCAGCTCTGTGCTCTGTGCTAGAAACTGTGAGCACAGCAGGCTGGTCGCTACTCTGGTCTAGAGGCTTGGTTCCTCACTCTGTGCCAGAGGCTGAATGTCCCAGTTTGAGATGGCAGCTGGTGCGCTGCTCTGTCTGGAGGCTCCAAACTCACACCTGGGCTTGCTGCTAAGGGCCCCCCTCTGGCCTGGGGATTTGGTACCTCCTTCTGAGCCAGGGACTATGCACCCCAGTCTGGGATGGTATCTGGGGACACCTCAGTCTGGACGGGATACTATGTGTCCTGGTCTGGGATGGTGTCATGTGGGTTCAGGGAGGCTGCACATTCAGATCAGGTCTAGCAGATGTGCGTCCACAGATGCACCCCAGTCTGGAATGGTATCTGGGGTGCCTCAGTCTGAACTGGAGACTGTGTGTCCCGGTCGAGATGGTGGCTGGCAGCACCAAAGGAGGCTGCGAGTTCAGATCAGGGCTGTGCACAGCCAGTCACCTGGAGTTTTTCCAGGGATTAACTGGGTGTCCCTAAGACTTTCCCACTTGATTTCCTCACTGTAGGAATTCTGCTCACCTGGCCATCACAAATGCTGGTTTTAGGTCCCAGATTTCAGTCTCCTGGATGCTGTGCTGACACTGCTGCCCTACTCCTCAGGCACAGTGTCCTCCCAGGGCTGCCATCTTGGATTCTCATGTTTGGTCTTTTCATAGTGTCCCAAATTTTTCAAATGTTTTGTGTTAGAAACTCTTTTTTTTCACTTTTTTAATATAATTTTTATTCATTACAATTTATCCACTTTGTGTTCCAGCAGTAGCCCCACCCTCATCCCCTCCCAATCTTAGGCCCCCCTTTCTCATCTCCTCCCATGCCCCTTCCCCAATCCACTGATAAGGGAGGTCCTCCTCCCCTTCCATCTGACGCTAGCCTATCAGGTCTCATCAGGACTGTCTTTCATACTCTTCCTCTGTGGTCTGGTAAGGCTGCTCTCCTCTCAGAGGAAGGTGATCAAAGAGCCAGCCACTGAGTTCATGTCAGAGACTGCCCCTGTTTCCCTTACTAGGGGCCCATTTGGAGACTGAGCTGCCATGGGCTAACTCTGTGCAGGGGTTCTAGGTTATCTTCATGAATGGTCCTCAATTGGAGGATCAGACATCTTTCTGAAGAAACATCGTTATGGCAATTCACATTTGAAAAGTTCTACCTTGACATTGCCCATACCTTACACAGAAGTATTTAGAAATATCTTTCTCATGATTAATTCATCAGATTAAAAAATAAACTGAAAAAGTTAGCTAGGATCGCAGCTGGTATTCAGAATTTACTGCAGCCAGAAAACAGTCTTTTTCAAGTAAAAAGACCATGAACACAGCTCTTCCTGAGTAGCTGAGACTATAGATGTTCTAATCAGAAATGTCTTCTCTAGAATATCCACAGTAGCTTGTGCCACTGAGCATACAGGAGCATGAAGACCTGAGTCCCCAAGGTGAGTCCTCGCAGGTAGGGCAAATAAGAGCAACCATCTCTTGCAATATGTTTTTTGCTGTCTCCTTTCAATATGAATGCATTTTCCTTTTTTTTTTATTAATTCTATTCTTTTTCTAAATTTTAAAATTTTTATTTTATATTAATCACAGGTTAGAAACTCTTTAGATTTAACATTTTCTTTGTCTGATGTATTGATTTCTTCAACTGTGTTGTCTAGGCCTGAGATTTCGTCTTCCATCTCTTGTATTCTGTTGTTTATCCTTGTGTCTATAGTTCTTGTTCTCTTCCCTAGGTTCCCCATCTCCAGGATTCTTTCAGATTGTGTTTTCCCTGTTGCTTCTGTTTTCATTTTTCAGGTCTTATACTGAAGTCCATTTCCTTCCCCCATTTCTTTCCGTTTTCTTTAAGGCATTTATTCATTTAATCTTTAAAAGCATCTATCCACTTTATGATGTTGGAGTTGAGGCCATCTTGTGCTCTGGCTGTGTTTTGATCTCCCGGGCTGTGGTAGAATAGCCAGGCTCCGGAGGTGCCATATTGCCCTGGCTCTTGTGGACTGTGTTCTTCTGCTGGCCTTTAGCCATCTGGTTGTTCCTTGCGTTGGCTCAGTGTTCCTGATGCCTACAGGACTCTTCAGGGAGGCAGGCAGAGCCTTGGCTCTGACAATGGGGCTTAAAGAACAGCCTACTGCTCACCTATGCAGGATGTGGTTCGGGGGGGCTGAATGTTCCTGGGGTCCCACGAGCCTCCCCAGTAAGGTAGGTAGAGCTCAGAGGACAGAACACAGCTCACCTCTGCTGTCTGTACTCCAGGAATACCAGCCAGGTAAGGATTTGACTAGGATGGCTCCTTGGGTTGGTGGGTAATGACAATTCAGGAAAACCACGAAGCTCATTCTGCTAACTGTGTGCCCCAGGTGAACCTTGAAGTTAGGAGACTAGTGGAGGTATGTAACCTAGATGTTACATATCTGTGGCCAATCAGGCCTTGATGTTCCTAGGACCCTGCAGGCCTCCTTAGGAAGTCCTGAGACATGGTGGGGGGACAATGTTCAACCTACTCTTGCTGGTTCTGCCTCAGGTGGCCAAGCAGGTAGGGGATTGGTGTGCAGGAGTGTGTCTAACCTGGATGTTCCTGGTGGTACTGCTGCCCTCCTCAGTATGGTAGGTGATGAGGTTCAGGGGACAATGTGCACTCATTTCTTCCGACTCTGTCCCAGGTGGACTGGGCAGGTAGGAGATTGGTGGAAGGCAGTTGGCAGGTGTCTAGCCTGATGATCCTGACTCCCAGGAGGCCTTGATATTCTTGGGTCTGGATAGTCTTTGGAATGCAGGCAATGGAGCTCCATGAACTGTCCACCAATCACTTCTGCTGGCTGTGCCCAGGGAAGACTAAGGAGGCAGGGAACTGGTGGGGAGTGGTCTTAGCTGGGTATTTCTGGGGCTCTGGTGGCCTCTTCAGGAAGGAAAGTGATGAGGATAGGGCAAGCTTGGAGCTCATATCTGCTGACTGAGTCTAGGTGGACCTGGCAGGTAGCTAATTGGCAGGGATGGGGTGTATGTGTCTAACCTGGATGTTCCTGGGGCCCTGCTGGCCTGGATGTTTCTGGGGGCTCTGCTGGCCTCTTTGGGAATGTAGGTTATGGAGCTGGGGAGACAGAATGCAGCTCACCAGGATGTTTCTGGGACCCTGCTGGCCTCCACAGGAAGGCAGATGATGGGGCTGGAGGACATTCTTTAGTTTACCACTCTTGACTGTGCCCCTCAGGTATGGTATTGTCAGGGCTGTGTGTGTGTGTAACCTGGATGTTCTTGGGGCCCTGCTGGCCTACTGTGGATGGCAGGTGATGTAGCTCAGGGACATCAGGCAGCTCACCTTTTCTAGCTATGCCCCAGGAAGAAATTGTTGGTAGGAGACACGAGTGGATAGGGTCTAACCTGATGTTCCTGTGCAGAGAGTGTCTGGGTGTTCCTAGGGCCCTGCTACCCTCAATGGGCAGGCCTATGATGGAGCTCAATGGACAGAGCTCAGATCACCTCCACTAGCTGTGCCCCACAAGGACCAGGCAGGCAGGGAATTGTTGGGAGAGGTCTCCATATTCTCCTTCTTTTTCTGAACTCACATGACCAATTGACACTTGAGGTGTTTCACAAAGGAGATTATGCTAAGTCCAAGTTAGTTATGCAATTTAATTCAATAGTTGTTGACTACATAAATAGGTGGAAATCACCGCTTAGATGCAAATGTTTAAGTACCAATATGAAGAGAGCAACATTGTTTGCTGCATGAACGGATAAAGACAGCAGGCAGTATCAACTTTGGATTATTGATTAGGGAACATTTGGGAAGTTACACTGTTGATCACTAATTTACTTGAGTATAAAACTGCAAAGGAAATAAATCTAGGTAACATGCTGGAGAGCTGATGCTGGTAAGTGAATTGGGGTGAAAGGGAAACCTGAATACAGACTCACAATAACTAGTTCCTGTCCAGGCATGGATAATTGTGTGAAATGTCCAGAAAGTCGCTATGCAATCACACAATAGAGCTACTGCCTATAGAGAAAAGTGACCTTTTTGGCCTGTGAAGTCCCCTTGGGGCTGGCTTTCATTTGCATGGCCCTGGGCTGCTCAGTACTCAGAGCTGTTGTCCTTGGTGTCTTTGTGAAGTATCACCACACTACCATTGTCAAGGCCAATAATCGGGTTCTCACATTCTGGTCATCACTCTGACCTTTTTTTTTTTTTGTCCCTTGCACTTTATTGGCCATCCCAGTACAACTACCTGTGTCCTAAAGCAGATCATATAGGTGTCTGGGTATCAATTGTACACCACAGTATCTCATTTATAGGTGTCTGAATATCAATCTTAGGTTGATTATGCTATGCTGACACTAACCTTCAAAAATGAGGGAGTGGAGGCCTGCCTATAATTCCAGCCTAAGAAAGTAGAGACAAAGAGTCACCAGAGCAAGTTGACTAGTGAATTGACCAGCTGTGGGTTCACTCAATGAATAATGCAGAAAGCAATAGAGGAAGATTCTGTGACAGCATCCTCAGGCCTTCATAGGCATGTTCACCCAAATGTAGCCACACACATGTACACCTAAAGACAGGCAAACCCACATACACACATCACCCATATATGTACACCAAATAAAAATGTATGTGCTAATCAAAGCAACAGCAAGACCAGGTCCTCATTATTTGTCTTCATTGTGTTCCTATCATTTTATAAACAAGGAACTAAAGAGGGACACTCTCTGCCTCGCTCTAGCCTACATCTATTGACTGGTGTTTTGTTTTGTTTTGCTTTTGTACGGGGAGGGTGTTTTGGTTTTGTTCTGTTCTGTTTTGTTTTTGTAGTGCTGGGAGTAAAACCCAGGACATTGGCCCTAGGAAAACACTCTTCTGCTGAGCCATATTCCAGCCCTATCAATGGACTTCCTGGATTTCCTCATATTGTCTCTGTGTGGGGAGCACAGACTTCATCCTCAGGTGGTGGCACTATTGGGTAAGGTTACCAAGCCTTTGGGAGATGGACAAAGTATGTCTCTCAGATCTGGCTTTGATGTTTTGTAGGCTGATCCATTACCTTTTCTATCTCTACTCCTATAGTGCAGATAAAATGCAATCACCCCACTTCCTGCTCTTGCTACCCTGTTGTCACTGCCTGTTACCACATCTTCTCCCACCATACTGCCCTGTGTTCCTCTGGAACCATAAGCTGAGTACCCCTGCCTTCCCTTAAGATGTTTGTCAAAGGCATTTTTTTTTTACAGCAAGAGAAATAAAGCTAAAACAGATTGTCAAGACAGTTAAGTAATGGTAGAAATTTTTATAATGATAAACATTATGAAATGTTGCTGAAGGTGGAGCAGTGTGTGTGTTGTTTTCACTTCTTTGCAGTTCCTGTTTGAAAAAAAAATCACTCTATGATCAAGTGCTCAGCACCCTCCATGGTGAGCATCTTCTCTGAAGGCCCGCCTTCCCATGTTTACGCTCCATCCTGCCCTCAGGGTTCTTGGCACTTGCTGAAAGAGCTCTGGTATTCTGATTGGCACATGAGATAAGGAGGATGACATGGAGTGGATAGGTATCTTCCGTCTTTGTTTTATTTTTATTTTTTTTTTACATCTTGACCAAAGTTTACCCTCCCTCTTCTCCGCCCAGGCCCTCTTCCCACCAGTTTCCCCTCTATCCATCCACTTCTCCATTTCCTTTCAGGAAAGATCAGGCCTCACATGGATATCAACCAAACGTGTCATATCAAGCTGCAGTAAAAACTAGGCACCTCTCCTATCAAGGCTGGATGAGGCAAACCAGTGTGAGGAAAAGGGTCCCAAAAGCAGACAAAAGAATCAGAGACAACCCTGGCTCCCACTGTTAAGAGTCTGACAAGAAGACCAAGCTATACAACTATAACATCTATACAGAGGGCTTAGGCCTGTCAACAAGCAACAGGACTGGAGCCTACCACAGAGGGCCTCTGAAAGACTCTACACAGCAATGTATCAAAGCAGATATTAAGACTCACAACCAAGCCTTCAGCAGACGGCAGGGAATACTATGAAAATAGGGGGAGTTAGTAAGACTTGGGGAGAACAAGAGCTCCATAAAGACCAAATAGATCAGGGCACAGGGGTCTTCTATGAGACTGTTTCTCCAACCAAGGACCATGTATGGATATAACTACAACCCCTGCTCAGATGTGGCCCATGGTTGCTCAGTATCCTCCTGGAGACCCTAGTAAGAAGAACAGGGACTATTTCTGTCATGAATTCAATGGCTGGCTCTTCAACCTTCCCCCTCACACACCCAGGAGGAACAGCCTAGCTAGATTCCAGAAGAGGATATTGCAGCCAGCCCTGAAGAGACAAGATAAGCTAAGGTCAGATGGAAGGGGAGGAGGTCCTACCCCATTAATGGACTTGGAGGGGGCAGGGAGGAGATGAGGGAGGGATGGGAAGAGTGTGAGGGATTGAGGGAAGGGGCTATGATTGGGATACAAAGTACATAAGCTGTGATTAATATAAAAATAAATAAAATACATTAAAAAGAAAAAGAAAAAGAAAAAGTGGGGAAGAGCCTTGAACTCATTGGCCCAGGAGACAACTTCCTGAACAGACCACCAACAGTATAGGCTCTAAGATCAACAATCAATAAATGGGACCTCATGAAACTGAAAAGCTTCTGTAAAGCTTTTGTTGTTAGAACAAAAGGACTGCCTAGAGATTGGGAAAGGACCTTCACATGCCACATGTAGGAGTTGGGCATTAGAGCAGGAGAGCTAGCCTTGCCCCTTCACTGGCTATAGCACTCAGTGGAGCAGGCCTGGCACCTAGCCTGGGCAATGCAGTGGAGCAGGTCCCATGTGAAAGCATGGGGGTGGAGGGAGCAGAAGAGTTGGCCCGGTCCCTCACAGGCTGCAGCACTTGAGAGAGTGGACATGCCACCCTGGTTGGGCAGCACAGTGAAGCTGGATCTGAAGGCCTGGGTGCAGGTGAGCAGCCTGAGGGCAGGAGAGCAGGAGAGCTCACCCTGCCTCCTGCTGAAAGCACCACTGGGCTGCCTAGCACATGTTGACAGGTGGATACACTGCAGGCACAGTGCGGCACATTACAGTTTCCAAAATGAGATTGATGTTGTTGTTTGTCAATGTGTGTGTTTTCTTTTGGATTTGAGGGGATGAGGAGGACTGCAGTCAATGATGTGAAGCTCATAAGAAACAACAAAAAGGAAAAAAAAACTAAAAATGTGGATGGAACTGTAAAAATACTATCTATTTTCTCTTTAACCTATCTTGGAAAAATTCCATATTTACTGGAAACATTTTTATGAACATGCTTTTGCTTTTACCTAAGTGGGAATAAGTAAGGGGGGGGCAGGAATCTCCTAAATTTATGACCACATATCACATGTATCTGAATTCATGCATTTGCATGATTTTAAAAAGTCCTAAGGAATAATAAATGAAGTCAAGAACCCTTATAAGACACTGGGTACAAGTAAGGCTAGGTGTCTAGATCACCAGAGGTCGCAGACAAATCATCACTCTTGCCGGAGCCCACCAGCAGAGTAGAACGGGTTCCTGAGTCAGGAGTGATGATTGAAATTAATAAAATACGCAACACATGTTATCTTCTGAGAGGCTTTTGGCAGTCTGCTCTTAGTGCCAAGCACTCTGCACGCAAAAAGCGGCCGGCCAGCTACCCTCGCTTTATTTATAAAACACAGTCAACACAATGGTTTAACTTCACAAGGAGGTGAGGCAGGAGCTGTGATTTTAACAAGCTCTCCCACCTGCTGTCAGAAAACAAAAGGCGGTGGACTTGCAAATTCTTCCCTGACTCCAGGGGAAGGCCTGGTAGAAGCCTGTCTTCCATGCTGAGATTTAAATATCAAAGCAGCTTCCAAAGCAGCTGTGACGAGCTCCCAACAGATTCCCCCTTTTTTAATTATTAAAAAAAAGATATTTATTAAACCATAACTCATGTGTTATGGAGCAGAAGGTTGTGCCTGTCTTAGGTTGTTTCTCCTGAAGGCATATTCACATCCATAATTTGGCATATGAATTTTATCATTTATGCCCTGATAGACCAAATAATCCCCAGAGAAATCCATTGACTTTCCAACCTCTGCTAGGGAAGGAATGGGGAGGGTCAGTGTCAAATGCAGATCAGCTCAGCTTAAACATTCTAAAAGGCTTTTAGGCTGGTCTATTGTCACTGATAGGAGCTCACCTCGCATCTCAAGCCAAGTCCAAAATAACACGCCTTAAAAGTGACTAAACACATAACTCTTTTTGTAAATATCAAGTCTGAAAAACATTTACAGTAACCAATGCAAAAGGCTGTCAGAACCATTTGAAAGCTTACAAATACACTGTTAGTTTACAATGCTGGCAGGAGACATTAACATTTCTAAATAACAAAGCAAAAGGAGAATTTACATAGGCAGTTACAGAGCCTCCCAAGGATTTCTGGAGCAAGTTTGTTTCGGTTTGCTGAAAACCAGAGTCAAACCAAAGTCTTAAAGTCAGTCTTTCCTTTTATTCTTTCTGTTTTTGTTGCGAATTGTCCTCATTAACGGAACAATCAAGTCCAGTCCTTTGGATAAGGGGTTTCATTTTCTGCATGATGTCTTCTCCCAGGAACAGAATGAGACAAAAGAGTGAGTCTCGCAGCTTTGCAGATTTTCATTTTCAGTCAGGATAGAATTCACACTTGTTTGTTTTCCTTCTGGGGAACGACTTCTGCAAATCGCACCAGTCTTTCTGGGATCCACCTGGCTCCTTCTGCATCCTGTGGAAAAACACAAACATACCCTCATCCCCAAATTAATACGGGGTCGGGGCCTTGCCATATTCCAGTAATTGGATCTTTCCATTTCTCCAGGGCATAATTGTCCTTGGTGTTAGGATGCCACAATCAGTCAGCCGCAGAGTGGCTTTGTATATCCACATTTAAAAAATTTAAAATAAAAAGAGCATGATTAATATAATTTTTTGGCATTTGGGGATCTAGCTCCCCCGTTTTTTATTTTTTGCAATTGGTTTTTAAGAGATCCATGGGTCCGTTCCACAATTCCTTGGCCTTGAGGATTATATGGAATGCCTGTTTTATGACTTATATTTATTTGTGTACAAAAACGCTGAAAAGTTTGACTCGTATATCCCAAGACATTATCAGTTTTTATAATGGAAGGAACACCAATTGCAGCAAAACACTTTAAGCAATAACTTATAACATGTTTGGTGGCTTCTCCTGTTAAGGGAGTTGCCATGATAAATCCTGAAAAAGTGTCAATTGTTACATGAACAAATTTTAGTTTTCCAAATTCTGGGACATGATTCACATCCATTTGCCACAAGTGATTGGTGGTCAAGCCTCTAGGATTGACACCATAATGAGGAATATTAAAATGTTCAGGACAAGAGGAACATGATCTTACAATTTGTCTAGCTGCTTCTCTGGTAATATTAAATTGTTTTCTCAAGCTCTTACTATTTTGATGATGTAACGCATGAAATTTTTGAGCCAATTCTTGTTGAGTTAATCCAATTAAACGTGTGGCTTGATCTGCCAAATCATTTCCTAAAGTTAGAGGTCCAGGAAACCTGAATGGGCTCTAATATGCTCCACATGACAAGGCTGTATACGGCTCCAAATACTTTGTTGAATCTCTCATAGATCTTGTATTTGTTTATTAGCCGTATTAACATATGTTACAGTCTCTAGGACTTGCAAGGCTTTAACTATATAACCAATCTACTTGCTGTTTGGTAAAAGGGACCCAGATTACGAAAGGTTCCATAAATAGTCTTTCTTTGTAAGGCTGCAGCCATAGCTATTCCCTGAATATAAGATTGCCCAATGTCTGAGCATACTCTGATATAGTCAGAAATATCTCCTTTCTTTTTAAACAGTCTCAAAGCTGCTCAGCAAGCACTGTTAGCATTCTCATAAGCCAATTGTTTTACTAATAATAAACCAGACTTTTCATCACTCATAAGTCTATTTGCTGCTTGCATTAAACTTGCCACAAAATCTTGAAATAATTCATCAGGTCTCTGACAGACCCGAGGATTTTTAGACAAATCCTCCACCTGTCTACCTGCTTGTGGAAGTTTATTCCAGGCCTTTTGAGCAGCAGCATTTACCTGAGTATAAACGGCCACATCAAAATCTAATTGCTGTCCTATTTCTCTGTAAATCCCTTCTCCTGTAAGCATATTATAAGTTATAGGAACTCTCTGAGCTCTATTAAGTTCGGCTGTAGCTCGACAATGCTCTTCAAAATCTGACTTCCATAATAAATTATCTCCTGCTGATAAGCAT
>JAQQSO010005798.1:0-11777 GCA_028658305.1 Pachyuromys duprasi
CAGTCAAAAGTGCCATAGAAATAAATTTTTGCCATATGGGGGGTTCTGCCCGATTGGGGGGTGGGTGACTCATATGAAAATTCCCCTTTGGGGGTGGTGGGGCGTTCAGTGCTGAAATCAAAGTTGGGGGGTTGGGGGTGGTTGGGAGATTAGGGGTTCAGTGCTGAAGCATTTTAAAGAGGATTACATTGAAAATTTTATATGCATTTTACATTTCCTTTTCAGTGTTCACATTTTGATTCTGAACATCTCAATTTGGGTGTTATATAGGGAGATATAACTGAACTATCAGGGACTGAGCTGGTCTGCTTAGAAAAGCCTGCAAGGGGTAAGTGTTCACATCAGGGACTAATGGGGGTTTATACACTGTGTGTATATATATAATATATATAGCCAAAAGCAGGCCCACAGTTCCCATTGAAATACTGATGCGTGATCTGTTTATTTATAAATGTTTTTCATTTTATTTATAAAAGATATGTGCAGTGTGGGTAGGAGTTAGTAGTTCATATAGTCCAGCCCTCCAGCTCTCTGAGGGACTGTGATCCGGCCCCTACTTTAAAAAGTTTGAGGACCCCTGGTTTAGGATCTGGATTAACGGATTAGGGTGATATGAATGGATAGTTGAAAGCTAAGGTCTGGGTAGGAGAGAGTTAGAAGGAATAAAGTGTAATGTAGATTCTGAGCCTCCTTTGGTATACCACAAACGAGAAGACATGATAAAGTAACACTGGATGAGCTTCTGTTGTTAGACAGAGAGAGAAAGAGTAGGGGTGAGTACTGCAGAATCTTCCATAGAAAAGAATCAGTCATTAACTGCCATTTGGGGTAAGGATTCCCAAGAAGAAATGGCTAAGCATCTAATGTGTGCACTATCTGGACTCCAGTCAACAGTGGTGTTCAGAGCCTCTTCTAAATATGCCAGTGCTCTCCTCAATGGGTAGTGAGGTCTTATTTTGGGTCACAGACTCCCTCTTAACTGTTTCTGTTGGCAGCTTCAGGGTAGTGATGGTCCCATAAGTGGGAATTATTACTAGTCTATTTTACGGTCTGTCAGCTCAATGGCTGACTTCATGATTTCTAAAACCATTTACTGTGTCTTCTGAGTGAAGGCCCTGAACTGAATTTGCCAAATTCCATCCAGAAATAATAAGCAAAACATCTTTTTTATTAGTAGACTATTTTAGTCTGACAACTTGCAACCTCCCTGGGTTTCGACCTGCTGTTTGTTATCACATACATTTTGTAACTGGGATTTTGCTCTTGTACTACGAATTGATTCCATGCATTCTCTCTGAAGTCATCTTTGTGTTTGGTCATTTTAAGTCTTTTGACTTGTTTTTTAATTAAACAACACTGACTGTGGACTGGCAACCTTCCTCCCTGTCAGCTACTTCTGGGTTTGATCCGTTAGTGCTCTCTCTCTCTTCCACTGACAAGAGAAAGAGCCTCCATATCCTGTCTCATGCAAGTCTGGACAGGCAGGGCCCATCCCTGTTGTGGTGCAAAATATATTTTACTTCAAGAACTCTTTACTGAATATAACAGAACACCACTGCTCGGTTCATTGAAACTCCTGTTTACATGGCTGATGTTTAACAAATGCAACAGCACAGACCATTTATCTTCAACAACAAAGCAAGAGCAAAAAAAGCCTAGGAAGTCATTTTTGTGGTTATTTCATATTTCTGACAGTATGAAATGAACACAGGGTTTGGGTTTGCTGATTTGACCACTGAGCTTTATCTTCTTTCTCACTTCTTACTGTTGCTATATTAATCTACCGTTTGCTGTCATCCTTTTTGTGTATGTTTTGTTTTGCTTGTTAAGAAATTGTTGAATTCATAACAAAATAAAACATTTCTATCAAATTGTTTACCCTAACCTGAAGTAGTTTGAACATCCCACATGCATTGGTGGCTTGTACTAATGATTAATATAAAAATATATTAATAGCTTACTTTGGTTGTGCATATGATTTTTGTAAATAAATTTGGAGACCTAATATCTCACATGTGTTTTTCTTTAGGTGTAATATGTGTAATATTCTCAGCCATAACTTACTAGACTCTTCAAATCTGTTTTTTTTTTTTACAAGTCTTTGCTCTATAGCCAAGGTTGGCCTCAAACTCACTATATAACCTGGGTTGGCATCCATTCATTCAACAAATCTACACTACCAGCTAAGAAATAAACACTCTTCAGGTGTCAGAGGTACAGTGATACATAACTAGAGGGCACAGTGTTTCTGCATAAGAGTCTTGAAATCTAGAGAAGAAATAGATTAAGCGATCACAGCACAGTTAATAGTTCTAACGGTATAGATGTTTTTATTAGAAAGCTTAGCTGACTCTTCTCTCCAAGTTAGAAAGGAGGGATTGATAAGACAATTTTTACTTGAAAATATTTTCTTAATTCATTGGGAAAGGGTCTCACACTATAGCACAAGTTGACCTAGAATATACTATATATCCAAGGCTGGTCTTGAAATCTCTGGATGCCTCCTGCTTATGAACCCTGATGCTAGGATACCAATATACTTCACATCAGAAGAATATGTGAGCAGAAATATCAGAGATGAATTAAGATTAACCACAAAAGGGAGAAGGGGGCTATAATGATTCTGTTCTAAAGGGATGAAAAACTTAACTCATTGCCTATACTATTTAATCATAAAAACAGATTGGTATCCACTCACTCTTTCAGAATAGCCTGTTTTTTGATTGACGGTTAAGTACTATACTAATCATGGTCTTAATACTGGGAAATATCAAATTTAAAAAAAGAGTGAAAAGCACGGGCTTCTAATATTATACAAATAAATGTAGAAATGTAACTATGATAAGACAACTCTGGGATGGTTTACAGAAAAGCACCACATACTCTAAAGGTATTTAGTAGAAGTTTCAGATATCTTCAAAGATAACAGAAAGGCACCCAAGGAAGTGATTCTTCCATGGATATGAAAATAGTAGAGATGTATAAGGAGACTGAGGAGAAGAGACCAAAGATCAGTATGTAATAGCAGAAGAAAGAGGGTAAGAGGAAAAAATGCCAGGACACCTTTTTAGAAAGAAAGAGAAACTTACCAAGAGATCTTAGTAGCACCAACAGAATTAGCCCCATTATCTTAAAAAAAAAAAACAACAACTTGTTACAGACACATCTTTTTTCACAGCAAAATTCAAATTACTTTGAAATTTCATCTTACTCCAGTTAGAATGGCCAACAATTAATAAAATAAATGCCAATACATGCTGGTAAGAATACAGGGAAAGAGGAATACCTATTGGTTTCTGGTAGGAGTGTAAACTGGTAGAGACACTGTGGAAGTCAGTGTGCTGCATCTCGGGGAGTTACAAATTGAACTACCTTAAGGCCCAGCCATAGCACAGCACAATACATAGCACCGTACAGAGATCCCCTACAGAGATATTTGCTCATCTGTCTTCAGTGCTGTGCTATTCCAACTAACCTGGAACACAAGTAACCTAAATGTACATCAACTGGTGTATATATAACAAAAATGTGGTGTATTTATACAACGGAACATTATTCAGTTGTTAAGAAAAATGGTATTCTAAATTTGCAGCTAAATAAATGGATAGAGCTACAGAAAAGAAAAAAAAGGACAGAATGAGGAAAGAAACCTTTCTGCGTGAGGGTACCAAGACCGGAAAAGACAAGTCTTGTTTTTAACTTTTCTATTATATGTGGATATTATCTTTTAAGTTTTTAAAATTGATTTTTTATTAATTACAGTTTAATCATTTTGTATCTCAGCTGTAGCCCCCTTTCTCATCCCCTCCCAGACAGAAGTACGTAAGTTTGGGTGAGTATGGGTTGGAGGACAGAATACTTGATCAAATTTTATAGTATAAAATTTTTAAATAAAAATGGTGAAAGAACAAAAAGGGATCCTAAGAGCTGAATTTCTCCACAACAGATGTATCGTGAATATAAAGGAACTAGCAAGTTTTTGAGAATGTCCTTTTAAGGGCAATACACTACAGAGATATTTTTTTAAAATGCGTGAACAAATAAGATGATTAACTCTATAATATCAGGCTCATGGATAAATGTATATCACTATAACCATCTATGAGCATTTGTAGTAGAAGCATAGTGACCATGTGACCAGAAAAGGCGAAGCTTGGAGTCCATGAATTTCTAAAAAAGATGCAGTGAACAATTTTGTTTGGAGAACATTGCAAAATGAATGAGGAATTTACCAAACAGGGAATAGGACAGGGTGAACCAAGAAATGAGGGTCTGGAACCCTGTGCTGTGCACACACATACTATATATAGAGAGAACAATGAGGAGTTAATCTTTATAAGAAATGCTCATAAATTTGTGAAGGCATATAAATTAAAGTTTTAAGATACAACATCAGCTTTCATTCTTCTGATGTACAACTTGCCTAGCTCTCTGTCTCATACCTTCAGACAGGAAGAAAGCGACACAATATTGGCAAAAGAAAGACCTTAGAATTGGCTGGGAATAATGTGTTTCTGGCACTCTGAGATACTTAACACCTTCAGAATAGAGAAAAAAAGTTGCTTTGACAAGTTTTCAACGAGGCACACGTGGAAAACTCTCCTGATCAGGCTGTCAGCACCATTTGTCACTGCTGCTCTCTCACCCTATCCCATTTCTACATTCACCATGTGATTCTCTCATTTAGGATCAAAAGTCTAAAACTATGCCAGGATTTCTGCTGTGCCTCAAACTTACTTGCACGATGGTCTATAAACGAGTTTATTTCAAAACAAATACGCACAGTTAGGCATGGGATAGTATCCATATCCAATTAAGCTGGTGAAGACCAGAATAACAACTTTAAAAGTTGGTACAAATAAACCAAGGTATTTCTTCAAGCTCAACCAGGTTCACAATAGTCTTTCCTTCAGATAACTATCTTCTAAGAACATAATATTGTATTATATCAATAATGTTATTTTTTAATTGGGGTGAGTGAGTTTTGGTAGGCATGCAATTTACCACAAAGAATCTAAGCTTAAATCTAGTCTGTTGAATCCCACTAAACAAATTTGGACATATTTGCTAAAATTGTTCATCTGCAGTATGGCAAGCAGAACCTCAGAATCAATCAGATAGATGAAGCCCAAATTCTTAATGCCAAACTTTTTGGAAAGTGATAAACAGATGGGAGTAATCAAAAAAGATGAGATACAAGTTGGATCTATTTAGATGAGGTGCTCAGATGAACAGTGAAATGAATTTTCATGTGTGGAATTAGCATATATGATGTAAGTTTGATGTTTGGTTTGTTGGCTAGTTGCTTAAGCACTTAAGCATGTAGTGTTCTGACCCTTAACGAAGCCCAGTATTTCTGACCCCACCCTCCAAAAAAGTAAATAATGCCTAGATTAGAGTTTTGAAGGGTTTGAGTTTTGCTTTATGTTTTAGAGAGAGGGTTATATCTATCCCAGGATGGCATAGGACTCAGAGTATAGTGAAAAATGAAATGAACTTATGACTTTTCTATCACTCAAATCCTACGATTACAGGCATGTAATACCAATTCCAGTTTATGTAGTGTTGAAGGGTTTCGTGATAGGTCAACACTCAACTAACTAAGCTACATCCATAACCTGAAGCTCTGAAGGGCTTTGAGGACTTACTGTTTCAGCACAGTAAAGTGCCTATCAAGAATGTGGTATGTGTAACGCATGCTTTCAATAATCATTGGAGCAAAATGAGAATTGGCTCAGCTGGAACAGTGGGATGTAATCTTTCCTAGATAAAAATATGAACTGTTCAAATACAAAACCGGAAGAGCATTGGCTCAGTTGAAGTGTGCAGAGAGTAGTCAGCCTCTCCTGTGAGGAGTATCGTATTTGATTATTGGTCTTACAATTAATTATTTGATTAATGATAGGATCTATAGACTGTTCCCCCATCTCAAAACATGTTCGTATCTGACCAGGGAACTCAGGGACCAAGAAAATTTGCCAGTCTTGCATTGTCTTGTCTCAGTAACCAGAGGCAAGCAAGGGCAAAGAACAAGCTGCTGCTCCTCAGCCACACCAACGGCACTCCACCCTCAAGAACAGTTTCTCAGTAAAGCCAAGCTGCACACGAGTAAATGTCAGCAGTGTGTAGGATGATGCCACACAATGCCAACTTAAGTGCATGAGAAAACCACGATAGGCAATGGATAGCAGCTCAATGATGAAAATTGATGAGGACAGTAAAGACTTCACTGTATTTTACAATAGAAGAATATGGGACCTATGAGGTAGAGAATTCCAAAATATTAAGATCTAACATCTAGAGGAAGGACATAGAAGTAGAATATAACATAGAACATGCTTGTCTAAAGCTGTTACCATGTAACTTTGATGCTCTAAGTGTCTTCAATTATTCCACTTTATAACTTTCCTTCTTAATGATATTCACCAAAAACTCCAAGACAAGAAGCACCTGCTTCTCCATGTCTTCTCCACACAAACAAAAGAAACTATTTGTTAAAATTAATTGGTTGAGATTCATACATAGGCTACACAAGGAATTGCTGGAGTGAAAGCAGGCATGAAGTTTTCCAATCCAGTGCATCGCTGTATATGGGGGAGATTTGGGAGTAAAGAAGGGGAAGCTATGAATGGGAGACTACATTTTTTTGTGGCCCATTGGTATCTGGCTGGTTCTCCAGGATAGCTCTGTGTTAATGGGAGATGGCTTCCTCTGAAAGCAGATGGGAGGTGGGACAATGTGAAAAAATGAAGTCATTGGATGTTCAAAAAAATTTGTTCAAATATTTTGTGTATTTGTTTGTTTGCTTTTGAGACATGGTCTCCTATAGCCAAGGCTGGGTTCAAACTTTTGATGTAACCAAGGCTGACTAAACTTCTGATTCTCTTGTTTCTATGTAAGAAGTACAGAAATTATATATTTGTGACACTATGCTAAATTTTATACTGAATCTAGAACCAGATGCATACCAGACAAGTACACTCCCAACTCTTCTACATCCAAAGTTGTTCTCAACATTTTTTAACTTTTTAACTTAATTTTGTTTATTTATATATTTATTTATTATAATGTATTCACTTTGTTTCCTCACTGCAGTCCCCTCCTTTGTCCCCTTCCAGTCTCACCCACAATCCCTCTTCTCCTATGTCCTTTCCCTAGTCCCTTAATATGGGAGGACATCCTCCCCTTCTATGTGACTCTAGATTATCAGGTCTCATCAAGGCTGGTTGCATTATCTTCCTCTGTGGCCTGGCAAGGCTGCTGCCCCCGATGGGGAGGTGATAAAAGATCCAGCCACTGAGATCATGCCAGAGACAGCCCCGGTGCCCCTTACCAGGGTACCCAACTGGAAACTGAGCAGCCAATGGGCTTCCTATGAACAGGGGGTCTGGGTCCTCTCCATGAATGGCCCTTACTCAAAGTATCTGTCTCCGTAGGCTCCCCTCCCTCCCCGAGCACAGGTATTTTCGCTCAGTTGTTCTCCTTGTGGAGTTCCTCTCCCCTCCAGGTCTTTATATTTCCATCTTTTTCCATAAGGATTCTGGCACTCTGCCCAAAGTTTGGTAATGAGTCTTAGTATCGCCTTTTATACCCTGGTATAAAAAGTCTTTCAGAGGTCCTCTGTGGAAGGCTCCTGTCCTATTCTTTGACCTCCTACCTCTGATGTCTACCCTGTTTCTACTTCAGAATGAGGATTAAGCATTTTCCCTAGGGTCCTCTTTGTTTATTAGCTTCTTTAGAGCCATAGATTTTAGTATGTTTATCCTATATCATATATCTAATATCCACTTATAAGTGACCGTATACAGTATGTGTGTTTCTGCTTCATGGATACCTCACTCAGAATAATCTTTTCTATTTCCCACCATTTGCCCGCAAATTTCATGATTTTCTTGTTTTAATTGCTAAATAGTATTCCATCCTGTAAATGGACCACACTTTCTGTATTCATTCCTCCGTTGAGGGACATCTAGGTTGTTTCCAGATTCTGTCTATTATGGATAGACTGCTACAAACATGGTTGAGCAAATCTCCTGTTTGAAGGGGGGGCACCTTTTGGGTATATGCCTAGAACTGGTATAGCTGGAACTTGAGGAAGTGCTATTCCTAACTGTCTGAGAAAGCACCAAATTGATTTCCAAAGTGGTTGTATAAGGTTAAATTCCCACCAGCAATGGAGAAGTATTCCCATTTCTTCACCTCCTCTCCACATGCTTCATCCCCTAAGTTTTTGATCTTAGCCATTCTGATGGATGTGAGGTGGAATCCCAGGGTAGTTTTGATTTGCATTTCCCTGGTGACTAAAGACATTGAGCATTTCTTTAAGTGTTTCTATGTCATTCGATATTCCTCTGTTAAGAATTCTCAGGTTATCTCTGTACGCCATTTTTTAATTGGATTACTTGATTTGTTGGTGTTTAACTTCTTCAGTTCTTTATATATTCTGGATATTAGCCTTCTGTCAGATGTAGGGTTGGTAAAGATCTTTTCCCAGTCTGTAGGCTGTCATTTTGTTCTGATGACTGTGTCCTTTGCTTTAGAGAAGCTTTTCCTTTTCATGAGGTCCCCTTTATTGATTGTTGATCTTAGAACCTGTGTTGTTGGTGTTCTGTTCAGGAAGTTGTCTTCTGTGTCAGAGGTTAAAGCTCTTCCCCAATTTTTCTTCTAACAGGTTTAGTGTGCCTAGTTTTATGTTGAGGACTTTAACTTTGTGTAGGTTGATAAACATGAGACTGTTTGCATTTTTCTACATACAGACATCCAGTTAGATGAGCACCTTTGTTGAAGATGCTGTCTTTTATTCATTGTATGGTTTTGGCTTCTTTGTCAAAAATTAAGTTTCTGTTTTTTTCTGGGTCTTCAATTTGATTCCATTGGTCCACCATTCTATACCAGTATCATGCCATTTTAATTACTGTTGCTCTATAGTACAAATTGAGATCTGGGATACAGATGCCTCCAGAAGATCTTTTATTATACTGGATTGTTTTAGCTATTCAGGTTTATTTTTTAAAATATGAAACTGAGAATTATTATTTCAATGTCTGAAAAATTGTGTTGATATTTTGGTTAGAATTGCATTGAATCTGTAGATTACTTTTGGTAGGACAGCCATTTTCACTATGTTAATCCTACTGATTTATGAACATGGGATATCTTTCCATCTTCTGATATCTTTTTCAATTTTTTTCTTTAGAGAATTAAAGTGTATTTCATATAGGTCTTTCACTTGCTTGATTAGAGTCACACCAAGGTACTTTATGTTATTTGTGGTTATATTGAAGGGTGTTGTTTCCCTAATTTCTTCTCAGACAGTTTGTCTTTTATATACAGGAGGGCTTCAGATTTTTTTGAGTTAATTTTGTATCCAACCACTTTGCTGAAGGTGTTTATCAGCTGACAAAGTTCTCTGGTGGAATTTTTGAGGTCACTCATGTATACTATCATATCATCTATGAATAGTGATACTAGACTTCTTCCTCTCCAATTTGTATCCCTTTTCTCTCCTTTAGTTGTCTTATTGCTCCAGCTAGGACTTCAAGTACTATGTTGAAGAGATAAGGAGAGAGTAGGTGACAGTGCCTTGTCCCTGATTTCAGAGGGATTGATTGGTTTCTTTCTGTTTAGTTTGATGTTGGCTATAAGCTTGCTGTATATTGTTTTTTACTATATTTAGATATGTGCCTTGTATCCCTGATCTCTCCAAAACTTTAAACATGAACAGTTGTTGAATTTTGTAAAAATTTTTTTGACATCTAAGGAGATGATCATGTAGGTTTTTATCTTTCAGTTTGTTTATATGGTGGATTTCATTGATGGATTTTCATAATGTTGAACCATCTCTGGGCATGCCTGGGATGAAACTTGTTTGGTTGTGGTGGATGATATCTTTAATGTGTTCTTGGATTCAGTTTGCAAGTATTTTATTTAGTATTTTGCATCAATTTTCATAAGGTGATTGGCCTGAAGTTCTCTTTCTTTGTAGGGTCTTTGTGTGGTTTAGGTATCAATGTGACTGTGGCCTCATAGAATGTTATTGGTAATGTTCCTTCTGTTTCTATTTTGTGGAATAGTTTGGAGAGTATTAGTGTTAGCTCTTCTTTGAAGGTCTGGTAGAATTCTGATTTGAAACTGTCTGGCCCTGGGCTTTTTTTGGATGGGAGACATTGGATGACAGCTTCTATTTCCTTAGGGGATGGATATAGGACTATTTAATTTATTTACCTGATTTTGATTCAGCTTTGATAAATGGAATCTATAAAGAAAATTGTTGGGGGGGGGGTGGCGGACAAGAGGGCGGCGCCAGGAGGACACTGCTTCTGAGCTGCAGAGCAATGTTTTTGGTCAATCAAGAGCCTGAACGCTGGGCCCTAAAATAACAGCGATGCTGTTTTCCAGGTGAGAGGAAGTCCCAAGGTGCAGGAACCAGCCCAGTCAATTCCCAGGACACCCAGCCAAAACCCCGAAGAGATCCCAGGTCGTGCAGGCACTTGGTCGCCAGAGCCACACACCTTCTTGTCCTGATCACCTTCCCAGGCTGAACGGTGGGCACAAAAAAACACTAGAGACTGTGAGTACCAGTCTCGAGAAAACCCCACAGGGAAGGAAGAAAATGGGACTGACCTAGGTCATCCAGCCTTCCCCAAGAAAAGATCCCGCAGAATGGCGGGCACACATGTGCACCATCACTGAAATAGGCTTCGCCCCTGAGCACAGAGTCTTGCTGCATGCCCAACTCTCCATCACAGAACTGTGCACCCCAGGGCATCAGAGCCTGAGCTTCCCTGTCAAATCGAGGGGCTGTGGAACCCAAAATAACCATATGAGGAGCCTGGGGAGAAGGGAGACAAAACCTGATCTGAGTCCAATAGGACACAGGTCAACCACGGACATCTCCGTGGATTTCTCCTGTGAAATCAATTCCCAGGCACTTCACCAAAACGGGCAGAAGCAGCAAGAGCGGATATAGCCAAGCCTGCAACAGAGGAAGCAGGGGAGATACCACAGCCAGCAGAAAGGCAGCAGCAGAGGCACCCCAATCAGCATTGAAGCAGATGAGGTGGCCAGCAGTGCACACAGCAACTTGCAAAGAGCACAGCACTCACACTCCAAGCACAGATCTCTGGCATTCTCCCACAGCCTTGTCTGAGGGGGTAGCAGCTGAGGAAGCAGAGTGCAGCCCACTGAGCTCCCAGCTTCCAGCTCAGAACTCTGGGCCAGGCTCAGAGAGTCCACAACAAGATACATGTCCTGCCCACCGCATCGTCCACAGACCTCAGAGGCCAGCCTGCTGACCCCTCCCAGGCGCCTTATGCCTGCAATCTGCCCCTGCTCACTGAGCTAGCATCTGAATCCTCTCCTGCGCTTGCTCCCAACCCATATATCCCAAGCAGCTACACACCCTAGCACCCCCCTTCAAGACAAATATCCCTGCATCCGCATCTGCGTGTGCAAGCACACATGAGCGTGCACACGTGCGCACACACACACTCACACACAAACACACTTATGATTCTGCTCCAGCTGCTTTTTTTGCCTCAGGAACAACTGAAGCAACAACATACACTCTCAAACCTCTGGACCTCACTGATCTTCCTGAAGAATTCAACAGACACTAAAGTAAGACGGTTCCAGTCCGAAGTTCAGACTCAAAGAACAAACAGCAAAGACTATATAGAAGCAATGGCCAAGGGTCGACTTAAGAACTCACCCAACAAAAATCAGGACACCATTGCCCCACCAGCAACACCGAAAACTAACGGATATTTTAATTCAGC
>JAQQSO010005799.1:0-11777 GCA_028658305.1 Pachyuromys duprasi
TGATTCCTCAAGATCCAGCTACACCACTCCTAGGCATATATCCAAAATATGTTCAAGTACACCACAAGGACATTTGCTCAACTATGTTCATAGCTGCTTTATTCGTAACAGCCAGAACCTGGAAACAACCCAGATGTCCCTCAGTTGAGGAATAGATACAGAAATTATGGTACTTTTACACAATGGAATACTACTCAGCAATTAAAAAGGAGGAAATCATGAAATTCGCAGGCAAATGGTGGGACCTTGAAACTATCATCCTGAGTGAGGTATCCCAAAAGCAGAAAGACGAACATGGTATATACTCACTTATATAGACCTATAAGATAGGATAAAAATACAGAAATCTATACACCTAAAGAAGATAAACAAGAAAGAGGACCTGGGGTAAGAGAATTAATATTCACTTAGAAAGTCAAATGGGACAGATATTGGATGTAGGAGTAAACAAGTAACAGGACAAGAGCCGGCCACAGAGGGCCTCGAAAATACTCTTCCTAGCAGTGTATCAAAGCAAATATTAAGAAACATAATCAATCCTTTGGCAGAGTGCAGGAAATCATATGAAAGAAGGGGGAGTTAGTATGACCTGGAGAGGTCAGGAGCTCCGCAAGAACCAAATATATCAGGGCACAGGGGTCTTTTATGAGACTGTCTCTATAACCAAGGACCATGTATGGTTATAACTTAGAATCCCTGCTTGTATGTAGCAAATGGTAGCTCAATTCCCAAGTGGGTACACTAGTAAGGGGAACAGAAACTATTTTGGACATGAACTCAATGGCTGGCTCTTCGACCTCCCTATCCCCCGAGGGAGGAGCAGCCTTGCTAGGCCACAGAAGAGGACATTGTAGCCATTCCCAAAGAGACCTGATAAGCTAGAGTTAGATGGAAGGGGAGGAGGTCCTCCCTATCAGTGGACTTAGAAAGGTGCAGGGAGGAGATGAGGGAGGGAAGGGAGGGGATAGGGAGGGAATGCAGGAGGGGGCTATGGCTGGGATACAAAGTACATAACCTGTGATTAATATAAAATAAAAATGAAAAAAAAGATGTTTATATTTAAAATATGGGATTTGGGTTTATGTTTATATTAACAAAGTCTGTCAGGATATAATTTACCTTTTCCTACTGTCATGATTAACCAGGTAAATATTACTACCCCATCACTGTAAATATGTATTTAGTGTTTCTGACAAATGATATGTCAGGGTACAGCCCTGGTCCTTGTTGTGTATGGCAGCCATTCATGAGTCAAACCTTTAATGGAACCTCAAATTTTATTATAATTTACCCATTTCAGCCTTGGGGCTTAACACAGATTGATGCACACTTTTTTATGCAATCAAGTAGGATAAAATTAGCATAAAAATGTAGAACTTAAATGGTGAGTATCAAAGAAGCACTTAAAAACAAACTTGCAAGGGTTCCTGAACATTACATTCCAGCTTCATATTTATTGAGAATTAATCTATGTATTTAAGAATGTGACATTAACACACCTTGCTTCTAGTTTGTGAGCTAAACGCTGCTCTTGAGTGATGGAGAGAATTTTCTCACAAAGGCCCAACCAGGGTGCCAGCGTGGCTTCAGCTCTACGGCGCCACCTCCTGGTTGCAAATAGCGAGGCGACGAGGAAAGAACTCACCGAAGGGAAATGCAAAAAGCAGAAAGGGATATTCCTCCTCTTTGGGCTGTAAGGTTGTCGGTTTTCCTGTTGCTGTAAATACTTGAAAAACGTCTTCCTGAAGAATAAGCAAAATGGACCTTTACACTGTTAAGATATTAACAAGTGTCTATAAGTTTGGATTACATGGAAATTACACTCGACCGATACGTGTCAAAACGATGCTTCATTTTCAAGCAGACCGCGAGTCTAGAAAAGCAATGCAAGCTTTTCCCACAATGACCTTCTTAACCCACATGGTTTGGGTGACAAGAATTCACGTTAGGTGTACTGTAACATTAGACGTGTGCTAGAGCTAACTTGTCAGCAACGTAGATGTCCTTCTTCTCTTGGTCATCCAAGTGATGTGCACACATATGCCAAGAAACCAGGGGGAAACAATGTCTACCATTGCATAAAGTATTTATTTACTTCTTCTAAATGTTCTATTTAATTTTTTCCTTTGCTTTGGACGAGTAAAAGTCCCCAGTGGTCCATTATACGAATGACTAATGATGAAGTCACTTCTACTAGTCCATTTCAGACATGTAAGAGGGACTAAACAAAGCACCACTACTTAAAGTTATTAAGAGATATTGATGATCACAGCAACACTGTGCTAGTCCTAACGTGCAGATATGTAAGGTAGGGCTTTTTAGCTGGCTTTTTGAGTTAAAGGAATTCGGCAGAGATTGTATAGATAATCTCCAATATGGAAAGCATGCCATGACAGAAGAAAGTATCCATGCAGACATATATGTGCAAGTATGGTTAGCTTTGTCATACTAAAGACCAGCAACCCATGAAAAGATGGCAGTGTTAACCAGGCTTTGGAGAAACCATAACCGTTGCATTTCCTTTTGATAAATTTAGCAACTTCACTTCTGGATCACTCCCCCAAACAACTGATATCAGATCAAAAGCATAATGGCATGGCAATGCTCAAAGTTGCATTATTCACAGTATCCAAGATGTAGAAACAACCTTTATGTCTGACAAAAAAAACTAGTGGTTTAAAACAATGTCGTATTCCCTCCTTGCCCCTTGCCCCTTTCCACCTATGGCAGGCAGGAGAGCTGGCCCCAGGTCCCCACAGTGGGAGAGCTGATCCTGCCTCTCACCAACTACAACACTCAAGACAGCAGACACTTCACCTCACCTGGGCAGCCCAGTAGAGTTGTCCCTGGATGTGGAGATTTGGGATGAGCCGGCTCAAGGGCATGACTGCAGAAGAGCCAGCCCTGCCTCTTGTCTGCTGGGTGATGGTGCAGAAGAGGAAGGGATACCTTCCTTGTCCCTCATCATCTATGGCAGGCAGGAGAGCTGGCTCCAGGGTCATGAGATTGGGAGAACTGGCCATGCCCCACACCAGCTAAATGCTCAGAGGAGCGGGCCTGTATCTAGCCTGGACAGCAGGGTAAAGCTGGCCCTGGTTGTGGGGGTGGGGGATGTTTGTGAGCCATTCCAAAGGGCATGAGAGCAGGAGAGTGGTGGGCTGACCATTTCTGATAACTCTCAGGCCCAAATCCAGGGTTTGAATTGGCCCATCCCAACATCTCCCTCATTGATGACCTAATGGAGTACATAACTGCACAATCTCTATGACACAGGACAACAACAGGATATTCAAGGAGAGTCCCAGTAAAGTTCCAGAATTGGCAGAACAGCAGAAGCCAGAGGCCTCATAAACAGACCAACAAGTCATTGCAATGAACATTTGCAAGCAAAGAACTGTGGGCAAAATGATATACTGAGGTACACACTGTGACACACTACAGCTTCCATAATGAGATTTTATTTTTCTCCATTGGTGGGGAGGTTACACAAGGGGAGGAGGAAATGATTTGGATACATGATGTGAAATTCACAAAGAGCCAATAAAATGTTAAAAAGAAAAACAATGTGGCCTATGCACACAGTGTATTCTTCCTGGAAAATTAAGAAAATTCTTCAGTGTGCAACCATGCGAAATGTGTGTAAGATGCTATACTAACCAAAATAAACCCATTCAGAGTGACAAATACCACACAATTCCATCTACATGAGAAATCTAAAACATTCAAACTCATAGGATTGGAGAGGAGAATGATAGTTACCAGTAACTCTGGAGGAGAGAGGGAAGGAAAATTCCTCATCATAGAAAACCATCTTGGAAGATACAAATAAGATGCTATCATGTGCTGTTTCATTCCTTAAATGAGCAGGCAATTTACTACTAATTTGCAATATCACATTTTTCTTGGCATAAGTTTCCATGTATTTTAGCATGTTTGTTGCCTCTCTGCTCTTTGTTTTCCTTTCTGTACTGCGGTAGGTTATTATGAATGTATAAGTTTTAATATTTGATGGTGAAATTTCCCACACAAAATTTTTTTCTCAAAATATTCTGGAACATTCTTATCCATCTTTTCTGCCAGTCAATTTTAGAAATGGTTACATGACTAGATTAGCATTAGAATTATATTAAGCTTATAAACTTTTTGCCAAAAATTACATCTATGAAATAGTCGGTCTCCTGGGCATCCCTACTGGTATTAAATTCTAGGTCATTTTATTCCAATTCAGGACTAGTTTTGTCAATTTACAAATTTCAATTGCAACTTCCCATGGAGTTCTTCACAGTCCTGTCCACAGCCTGAAAGTACTTGGTCATTGCCATGTATTCTCATTACCGCGCATCACAGCAAGAACTAATCATAATAATCACAGTCTTATATTTCACCATTTAGGTTGGCACAACTTGCTTTCCTGGGCATCAAAATGCAGCGATTCCATATTCCTTGAATTTGACATGTAAAGAACAGTTCAAGCTATAAATCTAAATTCCAGTCACTGACAGTTCTTAATTTGAGTTTTTGTTTTGTTTTGTTTTTTAAGTGTTTGGTGGTCTCTGTTTAGTTTTTTCTTTACACTGTGAAGCTGAAGTTCCCTGGAGAGATGAGCAGCTGAGCTTTTGCTGACTAAAACCTTGTATGCAGGTCTGGAATGCTGTAGCTTAAGAACCAAAACCATCCTGAACTATGACAAGTCCTTGTGAAAATTGCCATTTCCTCTCAACCTCTGAATGTAGTCTAACTCTCTTTTGCTCACTTGCTTGTTTTTAAAACAGAATTGTTGGAGTTGAAGGAGGGGTGCTTAGGGGTTTGGGTGTTTGCGGTTTTTTTTGTTTTGTTTTGTTTTGTTTATTTGGTTGCTTGGTTGTTTTGAGGTTTTTTGGTTTTAGGGTTTATTTTGTTTTTTTGTTGTTTTTTTTTTTAGGCAGGAGATTCTACTTTTAAACTCACAAATCCTACTGCTTTAGCCTCTCAAATGCTAGGATTGCCATGTGTACATCACACGCTTGGTCCCATATTACTAATTATTTCATAAGACTCCCAGAATGTATTGATCTTAGAAAACCTTTAGCCTTCACCACCTCTTAAGAGTGATATGAAATAAAATGTGAAGCCTGCAGGAACGACCTGTTGCTTCTTTCTAGCCAGTGTATCAATGTAGCCACCAATGCATTTGTCGTAATC
This sequence comes from Pachyuromys duprasi, assembly GCA_028658305.1. Taxonomy (NCBI): domain Eukaryota; kingdom Metazoa; phylum Chordata; class Mammalia; order Rodentia; family Muridae; genus Pachyuromys; species Pachyuromys duprasi. The sequence continues at coordinate 5,182 of JAQQSO010005799.1, forward strand.
TTGATTTATGGCTTTCCTTGCTCTTTGCCTATAAAAGCCCATGTCATCTCCTCTACTTCGTTCCCAAGCCATAGTAGTTCATATCTGACTTAAAATAACCTCGTTTCTTATTTCCTTTCAAACAGAGTGGTTATTCTACATTAGCTATGTGAAATTGGGAATGTTTTTGCACTGTTTTGACTTTCTCATGACTGCTGTTGTATTTCTGTCTCATAATCCTATGCAGTGTATAGATCATTATAAGACTTCCCCATCCAACAACCTTGACCACACTTACTTTACTCCAAGTCAGAAAAGCCTGAACAGTTACTAATCCATGGGATATACAGCAGATGCAACTTTCCCGATGAATACCTGCTGGCACACCCATAAAAAATAACTTCCTAGGAATCGGGTCTATAAAGTCCAAGAACAAGTTAGCTGTTTGCTTCCGACAAACTTCAAATCCCTGGCTCCTTTCTGGGAATTTGACTTCATGTGCGTAATGTCTTCCAGTTTTAGACCACTATTATCAAGGAAGAACCTCCTAGAAAACATTCTGTTTAATATGCATGTTGATATTTCTATGACTGCATTGAGCAAGTCAGGTCAAGTTGAACAGGTCCAGAAAGGGAGATTTCTCAAGTACTTAATATAAAAGTTTGAAGTGTGAAAACCTTAGGACAGAATGGATTTTGCCCTTCCCCAAACAGCTGATACAGGATTCTTTTTAATCCTTCAATAAGGATAGACACCATTCTCCCCATATTAGAAAGTTCCTAGTTTTTACACAGAAAAACAGCTTTAATTCAGAATCACAAATTCTTTACCTACGGAAAGTACAGCTGTAACTACAGATTAGCTGGATTCATTCATAGGTTTTTATCTCTGAGCTATGTTCTCAGCCCTGGCACTTCTTAGCTGTGTGTGTGTGTACTTTGTAACTTACTCAGTTATTAAAAGCCTCAGGATATGGACCTATATGGCTAAGGAAACAATTATTTCTCATATAGTTTGTGCAAATACTAACAAGTAATGGATCTAAAGAGGACTTCTTAAACTGTAAAAGGTTCTGTGCATATTTTATCATAAACTACCTATTTATCTCAACTTATTTCAAAAAAAATATAGACATTTGCCCTGGAAAGCTGTATCAGATAACACAGGATGAAATTATTATCTTAGTAAATTGTTAGTAAAATCTAAAAAGAACATTAAGATATACTTTTAAATCTGATGGTTGTTCTGTTATTACCCCACTCTACCCGGCAGTCATTATATTCATTATATTTATTCTATTTCATTAATTTATATGTCCCATTAATAGTTGGACTCATTATATTTTATTAATTGCCAAAAATTCAAAATAGTAGTGAAAATACAGAAAAATATAGATAGAACTGTATTTGTTCTCTATGTATCTCTGCACCTGAGCCTGAGACACCTGAGAACAGTTGCATCAGTGACTTCTCTCATCACTGTGATATGACATCTGAAAGAAGCAACTTAAAGGAGAAAGGATTATTTTGGCTCATGTTTGAGGTGATTTAATTGATAGCCTAATTTATGTACATCAAGATTTGTCTACAGCCACTTCGTATGCAGCTTTGAACTCATCCATACTCCTGTCTCTGCACATTCCCCCACTTTGCCACTCCACTGTTTGTTCTTTGTCATGAAACATATCGGTCCATTCCTTTTGAATTCAGCGTCACTCTGATTGCCGGGGCCTGGACGGAAAGCGTGCAGATTCTTGCCAGAACACCACATGAATGGCTTCTATCCTTATTTCCGAAGAGCCCTTGTTCCCCCTCGGAAACCTCAGAGCATAGTCCATGCTCTCCACATTTCCAGGGCCCCTCTAACCTCAGCCTTCTATGTTTCATGTGTCTCCTATGAAACAATTCTAGAGGCACGCATGGTCACATTTTCCTTGCTCCAACGTCCTCATTTGTCAGCATCAATTTTCTGTATTAGCTACTTTTCTGATTTCTATGATAAAATGAAAGGTGCATTTCACTCTGGTGCCTTTCACTCTGGCTTAAGAGAAAAGAGTCCACTGTGGTGAAGAAGGAGTGATGGAAGGCATTCATTCTTGCCATTGACACGTGTGACTGAGAAACTAAATTTCTAGCCTTATTTAATTTTAAATGATGTGAATGATCATGTGTAGCTATTAGGCAGTATATTAAAATCACAGGTCAAGATACTTTATAAGTATGTACATGTTCACTGCTGTTCATCACATAGGACATCTTTAGGTCGAGGGAGCACGAGACATAGTAAATCTGAACTGAGTCCCAGAGTCATACAGAATGGTGATTCAAGCAGCAGTTCTAAGAAGACCTGTGTGTGGATGGATGCATTGTTCAAATCCAGGCGTCAGTCCTGACAGAAGGAGAAACAGCACAAGAGGGGACCCTACCCTCCACGTTGCTCAGAATCAGGAAGGCTTTATTTAGTTTCATTTGTTCAGAGAGAATGGTCCATTGCTCTAGAAAATGAAACTGACTGTACAGAGAGTGAAATATAATACGATATATAAAGGAGGCTGCATTTTACTCAGTGAATAGAGAGAAGGAAAAATAAAGAATTTTTTAATCTCTGTTATTCTGACCCCTGGAGCAATGAGAGGGACTATGTGGCTGAGCTCTTTACATAGCTAGAAAAGAATTCACTGTGAACTTGAAGGACCCAGTCTTCTGAAGAAAAGCTCTCTACTGGGGCATGGCAACTTTCTGCCAAAAATGACAGGTGGAAAAAAGAAACTCCCTTCACTTGGTATGTCATTCTTGTTAATGTATTCCGAGAGAACTGTTAGAGACCATTGAGAGCTGGGGTACAGATCAATGGGAGAGTGCCTTGTTTGTGTGAAATCCCAGGTTCAATCCCCAGAACCATAGATTTTGTTTCTGCTTATTAAGAAGTGCTGTTTACTTTTCAATTTTTAACAAACCTCTACCTCCAATTTTTATGAAGGTGATGGTCAGCTTCATTTCAGGAAGCAGCTTCTTACTAAGATTTGTTTTGGTTTCTAACTGTGGGGTTTTTAAGCCTGTGTCTGACAGGTGCATGTGTGAGTACAGATGCTCCTCGGGGCCTAGGCTGCCACACCCCCTGGATGTGGAGTTACAGGTGAAGCATCTGATGTCGCTGCTAGGACCCTAACTCAGGTCCTCTGCAAGCAGTAGGTTCTTGGAGCTGTTTAGTGAGCTCTTCAGCCCTCAAACATCTCTTATCAACTTGACTCATTCCCTTAGTTATCTGTTCACCTCATTTTTAAGCTTTTTCTAAGCCCTGACATATTTTACTTAGTAACCTTTCCTTGCATTTGCTAGAATTGTGCCTGCAGATGGAACAGCAGCTATGAAATATTACATTTATATAAAATGGAGAAAATAGAGCCTTTAATATTTGATGAAATGAGCAAATTTCCACAAGATCAGATAGAAAAGATTTACAAAAAGAACCAGCAGGATAAGATGAAAGCACTCTGTAATAACTTTAGGTCGGGAGAGCTAAAGAACAAAAGTTCTGTAATTGCTAACCAGTTCACAAGTTCTTAACTCTCAAACAGAAAAGTGATGCTCTAGTTTTAAAGTTTCTATATTTCCAGAAGCCAGAGGATGAACTGTTACTGTTCAAGGGTTCCTATCTCCACCATTAATAGTGTTCTCTTTCATGTAGAAGCTGCTTCCATGTGAACCAGTTAGAGTCCGTATGTATAGGGATGAATACTCTCTACACCAAGGAAAGCAAGAGGAAGAGCCTTCAAAACTCACAAAGGGAGTGTTAGGACGACAAGGAGGGGGAAGATGATGGAGAGGAGAAACAGGGGGATCAGGGGGAGGGTAAGGAAAAGAGGGAGAGAAGCAGGGGACTGAGCAGGAGAAGGGGAGGAGTAGAGGATGATAAGGAGAAAGGGGGAAAGGAGGAGACAGAGGAGAAGATGAAGGGGGGAGAAGGGAAAGGAGAAGGTGGGGAGAGGAAGGGAGGGGGAGGAAAAGCAGGTTGTACTGTAAGAAGCCAAGTCCAACCACACTTAAGGCTCATGACCCCAGTGCTGGAGGTTGGTGAGGGGCAGGAAAGCCCTACCCTAAGGGCAAGCCAGATGTCTCTAGGAGTCACACCCTCCAGACATGCCCACAGCTCTCACAAGCCTTACATCTTGCTTCAGGTTCTGGTAAGCCAGATTCCTCCAGTTCAACATTTTTTAAGGAAAAGTGGCATTGAAAAGGCATTCCAAGGGGTTGAGGCTTGGGGATGTAGCTTGATTGCTGATATGTTCTTGTAAGATGCCTGAAGTCCTGGGTTTGATCCCTAGCACTGCATAAGCGGGATATCATATCAGCACACACCTGCAATCCGGGCATGCAGAGGTCAGAAAGTCAGGGTAATCCTCTGCTGTACATTAAGGGTGAGACCAGCCTAGAATACATGAGACTTTATATCCAAAAGAAGAGGAAAAGTAACAGGAAACAGAAGAGAAAATGCAATGTGAAAAAGAAGGGGGAGATGGCAATTAATAATAGGATTTTAAAAGCCTGTAACAAGTATTTTGTAGTGATATAAAATCAGAGAATTGCAGCATCTCTTATCTGTGAAGTGAGAGGACATTGGTGCCAGTGTCATTGGTTGGTAGAAACAGAGAATCATTTTTCCTTTTCTCACTAAAGAGAAACATTACATTGTTATCTTAATGGTAAATATATTTGTGTCTGTGTTATTTTCCCTTTTTCAATGAAATAGAATCATCACAGCATTGTCCTCAGCATCGATTCACAGTCAAAGCACACCTCACTGTTGTCTTTGTTGTGTGTGGCTTCTCCTAAATGACAGGAGCAAGAGACCTGGCCAGTCATCACTGCAGTGCACACAATCAACTCTGCACTCAGGCGAGCTCCAGGGAAGAGGACTCCTTGCTCACAGCCTACACGCCTTTGTTCTTCCTGTAAATGAACACCCCCAGCACCATCTGGTGAGTAAAACTACAGCAGAGCTGCCTTGATTTCCTAACAAACAGACTGCCTTCAAACTCTGGACATGCTGTTTTAGATGATCTCCCTGGTGTTTCAACATAGAAAGAACATGTATGTGTTTATGTATGTCACCAACAGCAATGTACTGTCTGGATCAAAGAAGAGATTGTATTCCTTTCTTTCAGTTCTTACAAGTTTTCTCTTCTCTCTGGCTTCAGACATTTTGCCATGCTGTTTTCCATCAGGGGTGTGCTGATGCTTCTTCCCTTTGTCTTTCCACCTTCCACCTTCAACCTGAAGTCTGGACAAATGTTACTGGGCATTCACTGTATGTCAATAAAAATGAGTGATTGCCAAGCACCACACAGACGCAATCCCGCCTTTATTGTGCTTAAACTTTAACAAAACAGAGAGACAGTCAACAAACAGGTACCAAGTCAACTGATAATTACCTTGATGATGAAAACTGGGGGAAAGGAATTTTTAAAAGATGGCTATGGATGGCCTTCCAGAGAAAGCTGGAAAAACAACGACAGTAAAAACCAGCCACACCAGGGAAGAGAAGTAGTCCCATAGTGAACATAGAGTCTACAAATGTAGTCGCCGGCGACTACCAATAGTAACCGCCTGCACAAGGGGCTGGGAATTAAAAGAGACAGAGAACACGAAGAAGTGACGCCAAGTGACGTCTGATCAAGACACCATTTTTATTACAGAGTAAACCACTTATATAGGTTTCCAAGTAAACATATCTAAGCAAAACAGGGGGTTTAACTGAGCAAAACAGGAGATGTAACTACACAAACAGGAGGTGTCTGCTGAAAACAACAAGAATAGCAAGCCAGCATGACTTGCACACAGGTGACCATCTCAAGTCTAATGGAATAGCTACCTCAGTTCCCCCTTTTTCGTTTATGACCCTTTTGGACTCACAAAGCTTTTCTTTTAATACAATAATTATTATGAAATTATGAAAACTGTTAGGTAAAATCTACATATGCAATGTTTAGTCTATGTGTATTTAGCAACTTAGGAGAAAGTATCTGATTATTCTATCTATCTTAACAAGTTTAAAGTTCTATACCTAAATTAATTTTTATCCTTATTGGTATTGCCTATATGAAAGGATTTCTTAACTTCCAAACAACTTAAGTTTAATTGTGGCACTATAACTATTTGATCTTCAACCCAATCAGAGACTTGAGAAGGAATAAAATTAGTTATTATAGTAAATAGGAAGTGCATGTTAGCAGCTTCCAAAAACTAAAAATTGACAGAGACAGTTTGATACCTGAACAGTCACCCATAACTCTCTATAACGTTGGAACATCATATTCAGCCTTCTGGCTCAGAATATTTGACAGACATATATGTGAAACAAGAACTATTTAGGACTTGCTTACCCTGTCTTGGCAGATTCGGCAGTCGACTTGTCCTGCATTCAAGCTTGCCCATCCGTGGCAGAATTTGTCTGTTGTGAAGCAAGGGTATTTTCTTTACCCAAGTGGCTCGTTTGACACATCTGAGGCCATCTCCATATGGAGGTTCTTCGATGCTCATTATCTTCTTTCAGGTAGGTGGGGTGCTGCCAGGAGATGACTTGTCTTATTGTCAAAGAATCTTTAAAATAATAAAGAC
>JAQQSO010005800.1:0-11776 GCA_028658305.1 Pachyuromys duprasi
TTCATGATTTCCTCCTTTTTTATTGCTGAGTAATATTCCATTGTGTAAAAGTACCACAATTTCTGTATCCATTCCTCAACTGAGGGACATCTCGGTTGTTTCCAGGTTCTGGCTATTACAAATAAGGCAGCTATGAACATAGTTGAGCAAATGTCCTTGTTGTGTACTTGAGCATCTTTTGGATATATGCCTAAGAGTGGTATAGCGGGGTCTTGAGGAATCACTGAGTTTTATGCCTCCCACCCACAATAGAAAGACAGAGCTAGCTCTTGAGAATTGTTGTCTGACCGCCATATGTGTGCCATTGATTGAATGCATGTACACTATACACATATTATAAGTAACACACACACGAATGATAAAAAGGTAAATTAAAAGAAGGAGATTCTTTGGATGGAAGTCATAGGCACTACTGTCAGCTGGACTCTGCTGAAAGCTAAGATTACATGGTCAGGCTTACACAGTACTAGCAGTTCTTTTCACATATGCTAACCAAGGATTCCCAAAAGAACAGTCTTAGTTTATTCCAAGAGCAATGCCCACACTGGTCTAATCAGCAGCAGGCATTTAAAAAATTCTACCAGAAATTAGCACCATGACATGGAGACCAATCTTTCTGAAACATGAATCCTTGGAAGACAGAGCATATTTCATGAATCAAGGAATTGAAGTATGTAATTATATCTTAAACTTAAGGGTCTTTCAAGAATCCCACTCCTAGAGAATAAATTAAGGTAAAGAAATTGTAACTGGGATAGAAAATCTTACTTTTGATTCTTTTTGATCCGCCTGCCTTATTTAATGAAGTTCTTTCGATGTTCATATGAAATTTGTCTATCCAAGTGACATCCCCGGATTGAGAAACATGTACCTATAACAACACAGAGCGGTGATCGCCATATATTTTCCCTGCTCTAGTTCTTGGACAGACAAGAAGCCAGTTTCTTACCTCCATGAGACAGCTGTCGACCAGGAATTACATATTTAGCAGGCCATGACTTCTCTATCATCACCATTGTCTGCCTCCTTGCACCATGCTGTATGCCAAGAGCCAAAAAAAAAAAAAAGAAAGAAAGAAAAGAAAAAGAAAGAAAGAAAAAAAAAGAAAAACATGTCCAAGAATGTCCTCTTATGATTTTATATGCATGGACATGGACATGTCTCAGTTGATCATGAATATGTTTATGTAAATACAAGGCCAGATCCCATGCTCATCATAAAAGAAAATTCTATGATCCTGATAAACAGATCTACAATACAAATCTGATGAAAATACTGGGTAAATGAAGGGTGCTTCTTTCTAATAATCTCGTGACTGGTTCTCAAATATGCCGTGTATGATAATTGTCTATGTTCTTCCTCCTTATCTGAGTAGGTAGTGTGTACCAAGCCAGCAATTGTATGCATGATAACAAACAGTATTGAAGAAAACTTCCACTCTTTCAAAATAAGAACGTTAACTAAAGGCTTCATGTTTTTTGCACCTGACACCTAGAAAAAAATGAAAAAAAAAATTGCTGCAAACAGGAGCTATAAATGTAGCCTTAAAGTGATAAACTGTATCATCATAGAGATGAAGAGATTCTGATTTTTTTCTCTCCCTCAAATCACACAAAATGATTCACAACGCAATGAGTTTGATCACCTGTGAGGCTCTTCCAATCCTCTTTGGAAGGTAGAAATACAAATTCAAATTGCAATCCATATGCCACATCTCTAAGGAGAAAGGACATTCTGTCCTGTACCATTTTGTCATAAAACTTTTCCAAGCCTATAGCTGACCCTCCTCTGTTGGAAGACTTTTCTAAATTATCTAAACCATCTAAAGCTTATATACCATCAAACTGTTCTTGCCCCTTGTTTCTTTCATTCTATAAAACAATTTTCCCTGACAGCTAGGAAGCATTTGAGTTCACTGCTGATTTTTATCCTGCAATGATTTTTTATATATAACTATAAACATTGAATTTCAGATGGCTCAGCTCGTGCATGATACTGATTTGAAGATAGTGAAGGATTAAGTGACTTTCTAAACTGCAAGTCACAGAGGAGGCTGCAAGATTATATCGACCCTTGAATGCTTCAACTGTGGACTCATTCAAGAAAAAAAAAATGCTGCTATAGCTGCAGATCTAAAAGATCCCTGGCCATCTTTGACATTTAAAACAAACAAACAAACAAACAAAAAAAACAGAAAATTGCTTGGCTTTATTTTAAATGTCACTCCTTTGCAAGTGAAGATTTTGTTTGTTTTTGGTTTTTTGTTTGTTTGTTTGTTTTCATTTAGGCAATTGGAAGATGAAACAAGCTGGGTTTGGGTACGCTAGTTATGGGAAGTTTGACCAAATTCACTGCACATTTGTGAAATATATGTTGAGTGTTTGCTAAATCAATTGTAGGCGATGATAAAAAGAAAGACTCTTAATTTTCAGAAACAGATATGGAGGGAAATGTTCTTGTCTAAGAGTTAAAATGAATCATTTGATGCAAGCTTCGTTGCTTAGCTCTGAAATATTCTGCCAGTCATAGATATCCAGAGGACTCTGTTTCCATATCTGTAGCAGAGACCTCAGCACCTCAAGAAGGTACTTCAATCTCAGTGTCCTTTTCTATAACGCCAGGCTAAATTTTCATGCCCAAATAATTTAAGAAGGCAGGAAAATAAAAGCAACAGAAAATATAAATGTGGAAGAAACTGAAAACCATAAAATCTGGTCAAAATTAAGATATTTGCTTTAGCATTGTATGTTTTCAAAAAATCACATAATGAAAAAGATTATTTTATATATTTTCTTCTTTCTTTCTTTCTTTCTTTCTTTCTTTCTTCCTCCTTTCCTTCTTTATTTCTATCCTTCCTTCTGTCCTTCCTTTCTAGTTCTAACTAAGCTGTAAAGTTAGGAGATATCTATTTTGTTCTGGCTGGTTGTCTGTTTCCTATTTCTTTACTCATGTGGAAACTTATCTCTCAGGAACAGATGTGGCATTTCTGTCCAGGAATTAGGTCAATCATCCTTTAAGTCCATCAAAAGGATGTAGTGTGACCAATGATAAAAACGAGAAGCAGCAATATGCAACTGTGGTTGAGAGTCAGAACATTTTCTTTCTTCTCTGTAAAAGTGTCATAATACTGTCATCTTAGAGTATAATGGTATTTGCTTTCTGGGGGAAAGAAAACTCAGAACAATTCTTCAGTAGTTTCATGCTTTCTTGTTGTTGCTCTTCATCCAGGTACTTCATTGTTCTACTTACCTGAGTGAGATTCTTCACAGCTAAAAATTTCATACCACTTGAAAAAAAATTTCTATGATTAATACTCTTTGGGAAGACATCTCCCTGGCATTTCTTTGACTATACAAAACTCTTCTCTACAATCCCTAAAACTACCCTAATAAAACGAATTTTATCCATAGTCACTGCATCACACTTTACTTTCAAAATTCTTCTCCTGGTCTTACAGTTTGGCATTCTTCTCCTGATAGACATATAGTAAAATATTTGACGTTCTGTGCTTTCTATGCAGTTCACTGAAAACTTGATGAAGGCTCCTGTGATGTTCTTGAAAGCTCAGATGCCTCTAGCTCCTCAGTTTTTATCACCCGGTGTTACTGTCTCTTTCAAAATATTTCTAACTTTTGATCTTATGTATCTTCTGTTGTTGCATTTTCATATAAAAGTGCCTGTAAACTAAAATGGGATCATCACACATGTTGTTCCAAAAGGATGAAGTGTAATAAATAATGTTAATAAAAATTAATGAATGTCCATTATTATATTTAAATGATATTAAGTATCTTAGTTTTATCTAACTACTAGTAAAACTAAGACCCTATTACATTAGTATCTGAACGTTATCATCTTATTCTGATCAAAATATAGTATATATAGTATATAAATATAGGAAAATGATAGCATAATAAAATTCATTATTATGTATAATTGGTATATCCCAACCATTAAAAAGAACATTATCATTAAATTAGGTTTATTGTTGAAATATAGGGTGTCTACTTAAACTATAATATACTTATTCAAATTATAATATATTAAAAATAGAGAAGAATATTATTATTTGATATAACCATTGGACAATGTGTTGCTAAAAAAAGACTAGATGAACTAATGGATACTTATGCACATTCATAATATAATCATGATTTAAAAGAATACATACTTCAAGGAAAAAAAATCTTTAAAGTGGCACCTTCTCAGTAGGCTGTGGGCAAAGCAATCATTCCCCATGGAGTCATTTTTCCCTATTATTACTTTAACCAACTCAGAGAAGAGAAAGAAAGGAATATAAGCACATAATATGAGGACTTAGATGATATTTTAAATGAAGTTATTATATTTTTAGAAAACACAAGCAATTTCCTGAGAACTTGTCAGAATCACAGGTCCAGTAATATAGCAGGAAATAAAATTCTAAATCAGAAATCAAAGGATCTAGGTGTTCAAAAATGCTAGATGATAAAATGGGGGAAATACAATCATAACAACACTTAGAGAAAAGGTAAGATTATTAAGAAAAACTTAGTAAGCTTATACACAGTGAAATAAGGTTTTCATATAATGAAAATTTTAAAGCAATACTGGTCTCAAAAGAACAAGAGAACAACGTAAAACATCTGTTAATTTTGCATTAAAAAGAACCAACCAAAGAGCTTTGCCAACTTTCACTCATTTTGTTTAATATAACTTGATATTTGTGGTGGTCTTAATAAAAATGGTCACCACAGGCCCATAGAGAGTGGTGTGATTAGGAGGTGTGACCTTATTGAAGGAAGTATGTCACTGGGGGTGAGTTTTGAGGGGTCAGAAGCTCAATCCAGGCCTAACGTGACTTTCTCTTCCTGTTGTCTGTGGGTACAGATGCAGAACTCTCAGTTCCTCACCAGAATCATGTCTGCCTGCATGCCACCATGCTTCCTACCATGAAGATAATGGACTAAATCTTTGAACTGAAAACCAGCCCCAATTAAATGTTTTCCTTTATAACTGTTGCCATCTATATGGTGTTTCTTTACAGCAATAAAACCCTAATGACCCTAATGACGACAATATTAAAGAAAAATGACTAAGAACTCTGTTATGTATGGTTATACAAAAATGGTGCTCTGTTTTGTTGTTTTATGGACTTTATTGTGTATTGGAAATAGAAAGTTAATTTTAAAATTCATAAATAAAACTAAGCAAGAATATACAAGAATGCTCTCAGAATAAAACAATGAAGCAAAGTATATCTGCTAAAATATAATCAATATAAGACACTTCACAGTTTTTAGCATTTTATAAGCATTGACACTGGACCGACTAATGGGCCAATGAGTCAAACACAGGGAAATGTCACAAAATGAAATAAATACATCTAATGAAATTGTCTAATGGTTTTGGATTTTTTTTACATTTTCTATTGAAAATAAAATTTTCTCTCATATAATATATCTAAGCCACAGTTTTCCTCCTCTTACCTCCTCCAAACCTCCCTAAGCTCCCTCCCACTCCATTTCCTTTTCAGAAAAGAGCAGACCTCAGAGAGACTAAGCCGAGCAGGACAAAACAAAATGCAATAAGACAAGATGAAAGCCCTCATATTGAAGCTAGAAATGCAACCCAATAGGAGAAAAGAAGTCTCAAGAGCAATATTTTAAGTCTGCTGAGAAATGATGATATAGTAATGAAGAGGACTTGTGCTATCGACTGAGTGCCAACAATTTTGTTGGGGAAAATTCTAAATAGATGAACGATTTAGAGGCATCCATTTTAATATAACCATAAGTGAATCAAAAGTACTAACAGAAAAAGCATTTTGTTACTTCAGAAGAGGAAAGCTTTTCTATTACTCTAATCCATGAGATATAAAACTTGTGAGCTATTAGTACAACCACATAAAATGGCAGGCTTCTACCTGAAAGTTAAAATCACTAGTGAAGTGGAAAGGTCAAAACATCAACAAACACACATACTCACGAGCACAATTTGGCAACTAATATTTCTATAGAGCCTTCAAGGTGGAACTGAAGCTACTAGAATTAATGAGAAAATAATACCAACAAACAAAAGTGGCCATTAAAAAATAGAGAGAGCACTGTTCTACACTCTTATGTTCCATGACCCAAAGCAACCACCACCGAGGAACTGTTCATATAATCTTTTGCATGTCCCATAGGTAGCATTGACTCTCTTCCACGTGACAGCATCTGAGGATAGTAACCAGATAATCAGAAGCCCAGGCACACTCCAAGGGATCTTTCCCCTGTTCCTACCACTGGAACTGTAACACCATCAATTGAAAACATGTGCTGAGCATCTTTGTGCTTCACTGATGAGTCCAAGTTCCATCTCACTCTGGTACACCAACCTCAACTTCTTAGAAATGTCAGAAAAACCTGATAGCTCCACAGAGGGTTTGTTTGTGTGATAGAAGGTACAGCTTGACCTTGCTGAACTAGGAGCATTTCAGATACTCTTTTCACAATCATCACTGAGTGGCTCCAAGGCTGAAACTCAGGCACCACTCAGTGGATCCAAAACCTGCAAAGTTAGAATATCAGCAACTATCACCTATTCAGCAAAGGTGAGTGTGGTGACTGCAATGTTTGGCTCCCATTGACTCATGTGTTTGAATGCTTGGCTCATAGGAAATGACACTAGAGGGTGTGTGGCCTATTGGAGTAGGTGTAGCCTTGGAGGAACCATGTCACTGTGGAGGTGGCTTTTGAAGTCTCCTTGGCTCAAGGTAGGCCGAGTGAGGCTGTTTCTCTCTGATGCTTGAGGAACAAGATTTAGAACTCTCAGCTCCATCTCCAGCAATAGGTCTGCCTACATACTGCCATGCTTCTTGCCATGATGATAATAGATTAAATTTCTAAACTGTAAGCAAGCCCCAATTAAATGTTCTCCTTTATAAGAGTTGCCAAGGTCATGGTGTCTCAGTTCATCTCTCCTATCAAAAGATTAAGATTAGCAGATTGAATTTAAAAAGAACATCTTCCATGTTGCCACCTCCAAGAAACATATCTCTACACAAAAAGAGCCACTATCTTACAGTGAAAGGAAGAGCAAAGTTGTTCCAAGAAATTCTAATATCTGACAAAAGAGTACTCAAGAATTTAATACTTGTCAGTTTGAGAACATTATAATCCTAAACATGCATGCTCCAAACTTGGGTGCACTCAACCTCATAAAGCAGAAGCAAGTATAAAACCAAACAAAACAAAACACAATGGCCCCAGAACATTAAAGAAAGTGACTTTTGTTCCCCATTTTAACTAATAGGCAAACCATCTGGACAAAAATCAATGAGAGAAATAATAGAGCTAAAACATACAGTAATCAAATAGATTTAAGAGATACCTACACAAGTTACTATACAAATGCTAGAAAATACACATCTTTCTCAAAAACCCATGGAACGTTCACTAAAATAGACCACATGTTGGGAGCATGCTTAAACAAATACCTGGAAATTTAAACAGTCTATGCATTTTATCTAACCTCAAATGGAATAAAGCTAGGTATCAACAACAATAGAAAACACATACGAGTGTGGAGACTGCATAATACATTTTTGAATAATGAATGGATCATTGCGGAAACAAAAAAGAAAAATAAAATATACCCAGAACTGAATCAGAGTTAAAAGATATAAATATTAAAAATCTATGAGATATAATGAAAACAGTCTTTAAGAGGCAGGTTTGTTGATTCTAATTGTCTATTTACAATAATCAGAACAAACTCAAGTAAATAACTTAATTATATGTTTTAGGGCCTTGGAAAACAAAGCAAACAACATCCAAAACAGAAGAAATAAGTAATGAAAATCAGAGTAGAAATGAATGAAACAGAACTAAGATAAGCAATACAAATAATTGAACAGTTGGTTCTTTGAGAGGATTAAAAGATTGCCAAATGTTTAACCAAATTAATCAAAAGAAAAAGAGGGGAGTTCCAAATTAACAAAATGATATATGAAGAGAGAAGAAGCAGACATTATAACAAACATCAATGAAATCCAAATTGTAAGAATATACTTCTAAAAGCCAAATTTTGAAAAACCTCAAAAAAAAAAAAAAAGGAAAGAAGAAGGAGAAAAAAATGTGTATGACCCACCAAAATTATGCCAAATGTGATTTTAAAAGCCAGGAAATAAGAACATCCAAATAAAAAAAAAGGATAATTTTTCTAGACTTTTAAAGAAAATTTTAAACATGCCTCTTAAATATTCATGAAATAGAACAAGAATGTTTCCAAATGCATTTTATGAGATCACAATACAATAATACAGTGATTATATGTAAATATATGTATGTTAACATTTCTTGTTTCAACTTACACTACAGAGCCGTAGTAAGTAAAGACAGGTAAGTTAATCAAGGAAGTATAATTGAGGCTTCTTAAATAAGCCCATATGCCTACAACAACCTGCTTTCTGATAGAGGTCAAAATGATGCACTGGAGAAAAGACAGCATCTTTTGGTGCTGGATAAACAGAGATACGGGAAAATGACAATAGATCCTTGTCATACACCTTGCAAAAAACCTCTCAGCTTCTGATCATTGAGGACCACATGAGACTTGATACTGTGCATCCATTAAAGGAAAAAGTAAAGATCATTCTTCAACCCAAACACTTGGACTTTCTAATATGACTCTGGTAGCATAGCAATTAAAGTAAAAGTTGACACAAAGCTTTTGTTTAGCAAAAGACACCGTTGATTAAGATGAAGAGGCAGCATAGAAAGCACAAAGGTTAAGAGGAAAAGATTGTTTTTCAGCTGTACATCTGGCAGAGGAATGCCCACCGCATACAAAGAACTAAAAACATTGAAAAATGGAAAGAAAACGAATCAACCCAATTAAAATGCTAAATGCTACCAAATATAGACTTACCAAGAAGAAGAAGCAACACAAATGGCTTGAAAATATTTGTATATTTTTCAAAAGCCTCAGCCATCAGAGAAATGCAAACTAAAACTATTTTGGGATTTCGTCTTACCCTAGTCAGAAAGGCAAAGATCAACAGAATGAATGGCAACTAACTCTGGAACGGATGTGGGAAGGTGGAACACATATTAATGGTTGGGGGGATGTCAAACTGCTGCAGCTGCTGTGAAAAGTAGTGTGGACTTCCCTTAAAATCTAAAAATAAAACTGCTATTTGTTCCAGCCATACCACTCCCAGGAATATACACAAATGAATCTGATCTTATTACAGTGACACATGCCCATCTGTGCTCCTCACTTCCTTATGCACAATAAGTATAAAATGACAACTTAAGATGTCTATTAACTATTTATGATGAATGGATAATGAAAATATAAGGCACATGTACATATTCACAATGATCTTTTCACCAGCTCTAGAAATGAAATTTGTAGTAAATGGATGGGCCTAGGAACAGTCATTCTGAGTAAGGTTACCCAGGCCCAGAAAAACAAGTGACTAAGTTTTCTCTAATATTTCGATACTGGCTTTGAATCTTTAGATATTAATGTTTAAAATGGAGTTCCCATTGAAGTCAAGAAAATAGGATGGGGCCATTGGGGATTTCAAGTGACAGTTAACGGAAAGCACAGGTTATAAAAGAAGAGAGGGGGATAATGGACTAGGACAGCTCAAAAGGGATGTAGGATGAAAAAGCAGGAGATACTGGGAGGGATTTTTGACACTGAAAACTTTTGGAAAAGTTCTATGAACAACTACTGTAGAAGCTGGGTAGTGGGGATAGGTAGGTAATACTGCATCACCTGGATGTTACATGTTAAAGGATATATTTGTTTAAATCTCGCTTCTAAATGTTAGTTATTGCCCTTCAAGATTCAAGTGGATCGTATAGACCCCCAAAGCCATTAATCTCTCCAGAACTTGGTAATATAAGACACTGTTTCTGAAGTCTCCTCATAGTTAAATCTTAGAAAAGTCAAGTGAGTGTTAACCCAGAAGCTTCATCCCTCTTGGCTTGTTTTGATATTACTGAAAAGTCTTAGGCATTCTCTTGGGAAAGAAAAGTACTCTTCACCCTTCCCCAACTGTGAACCATTTGAAATACAACAACCAATGACCTGGCAAGATATGTCCACTGATGCACTAGTGGCAGCAATATTGTTAGACTAACCAACTTTCTGATTGGATTTAAGGGCAGCTCCACAAGACAAAACTCATGCTTGGCACTGTTACCTGAGCCAAGAACTCATGTGTGTGTGTGTGGGGGGGGGTGTCATAAGCTGTATCATAGGGTCCTGGCCCTAGAGGAGAAACCACTGCTATAATTATACTTAATGGACAGAGTGTGGTGTTAAACTGCCAACTAAATATTAATATTTAGACACATAGAATACTGCAACTCTCAACCCTCATCAGAGGTGCTTCTTACGGTAGATGGTAGTTAAGACAGAGACTCATAACTGATCAGAGTACAGAGAATGAGATATTTATTTCCATCCTAGGAGCATGCCTCTTAAGTCAGTGTTTCTCAATCTTTGGGTCAAAACCCCTTTGGGAGTCAAGCAACCCTTTCACAGGGGTCAGCTAAGATGATTGGAAAACACAGATATTTGCATTACAATTCATAACAGCAGCAAAATTAAAGTTATGAAGTAGTAACAAACGTAATGTTATGGTTGGGGTCACCACAACATGAAGAACTGCATTAAAGGTTTGCAGCATTGGGAAGGTTGAGAATCCCTCTCTTAGGTGTTTGTCTCTATATTTTCATACTTTGTAGCAACTTAGATGGTAGCTTGATAAAATGTACATGTCTTCTCCAAGTTTCCTTTTCCCACAACCTCCAGTGGTCTTGAGAAGACCTTTAAGCCTAAGCTGCCTATGATCCTTATAAATGAATCAGCTCCATGAGATAGATTAGAAATTATTTCATAATCATCTTCTCTGGAGTGTAACTCAGTGCATGAGCTGTAGAATTGACTTTGCTGTGATAGGAAGCTTCTCTTAGTGAAACTCCTAAAGGAACAGATGAATTCTTGGTGGGTGAAGACAAGATGTGACCAGCCTTAAGTACCACTTTGTTCAGCTCTCCTGCAACAAAATCTTCTCATCACTTAAGTCAAAATGAGAAGGATTGCTGCTTCAGTGTCCTCAGAACATGGCGCCCATGATAGAATCTTGATTTCTTGAGTGAGCACTGGGCACAAGGTAAGAATCATTCTACACTGCTACTCCAAGACAGCCCCAGATCAGTAGCAGTGGAAAGATGAGGGGCTTTGAAGTCTTGCATTTCTTGAAGCAAAGCCTCTGACAGTACACTGTAAAATAAGGGCCAGTTTGCAGGTAGAGTCTACTTGAATTCTCACTGAGTTGAGCAGAGAGAGGTGGGAAGTGATCCTTGTTCAAATAACACATATGCTAGCCACTCTCCTGAATCTATTAAGACTGTCTTTTAAAGTATTTTTTTTAATTTTTTTATTTTTATCTCAATCACAGGTTGGGTACTTTGAATCCCAGGCGTAGCCCCCTCCCCCATTCCCTCGTACCCTCCCACTCCCTCCCTCATCTCCTTCTTCCCTGCCCCCTCCAAGTCCACCAACAGGGGAGGACCTCCTTCCCTTCCATCCAAACCCAGCTTATCCTGTCTCCTCAGGGCTGGCTGCAAAGTCCTCCCCTGGGATCTAGCCAGTCTGTCACTCCCCGGCTTATATGGGGGAGGGTCAAAGAGTCAGCCATCAAGATCATGACTGAAACAGTCCCTGTTTCCCTCACTAGGGTCTTCAGTCCTACACCAAGTTATCATGGGCCCCATCCGTGCGGGGGTTCCAG
>JAQQSO010005801.1:0-11774 GCA_028658305.1 Pachyuromys duprasi
TATCCTATATTTTCTTTGGTTTAGTTGTTTTCGTTGGACTGAAGTTTTCCTTCTAGTACCTTCTGTAGAGCTGGGTTGCTGTGTAGATATTGCTTAAATTTTGTTTTATCATGAAAAATTTTGTTTTCTCCATCTATGTTGATTGAAAGCTTTGCTGGGTATAGTAGTCTTGTTTTTCATCTGTGTTCCCTTAAAGATTGCATGACTTCTGCCCAGGCCCTTCTGGCTTTCATAGTTTCTGATGAGAAGTCTGGTGTGATTCTGTTTAGTTTACCTTCATATGTTACTTGCTGCCTTTAATATTTTTTCTTTGTTTTGTAGGTTTAGTGTTTTGACTATGATGTGACAAGATGTATTTCCTTTCTGGTCTAGTCTAGTTGGTGTTCTGTAGGCTTCTTGTATGTTTATGGACAATTCTTTTTTTAATTTGGGAAAATTTTCTTCTATGATTTTCTTAAAAATATTTTCCGGTCCTTGGAGCATGGAGCCTTCTTTTTCATCTATTCCAATTTTTCTTAGGTTTCGTCTTTTCATAGCATCCTTGATTTCTTGGATGTTTTATGTTTGTGACTTTTCTGATTTTATTTTTTCCTTGAGTGAGGAATCCATTTCAGCCAGCGTATCTTCAGCTCCTGAGATTCTCTCTTCCATCTCTTGTATTCTATTGGTGATGCTTACCTTTGTGGTTCCTGATCTTTTCTCTAAGTTCTCCAGTTCCAGGTTCTTCTCCGTTCGTGTCTTCTTTATCGATTCTAATTCTGTTTTCATGGTTTGTATCATTTCCTCCATCTGATTGACTGTGTCTCTTATTTTTTTGTTTGTTTCCTCTTTGTATATCTTTAATTCTTCCTCTATGTGGGCAGTTATATTCTTCTGAATTTCTTTGAGGGTCTTGTTCATTTCCTCTTTTTGTCCCTCTTTTTGTTCCTCTAAAATCTGCATAATCATAGCTTTAACATAATTTTCCTGTGTCTCTGCTGAATTAAAATCTCCATTGCTTTTGTTTGTTTCTGGTGGGGCCATGGTGTCCTCATTTTTGTTGGGTGAGTTATTACGTCAACCTTTGGCCATTTGTTTATATATAATCAAGGAGCTCTTTGTGCTTTAAGACTGAACTTCAGACTGGAACTTCAGTCACTTGTGTCTGGAGTATTTTTCAAGATCAGGGAGTTCCAGTGGTTTGATCGTGTGTGTTGTTGCCTCAGTTGAACTCTGTTTTAGGATCTGTGTGCTGGGCTTCGTGCTCTGTGCTAGAAGCTGTGAGCACTGCAGGCTGGTCACCCCTCTGGTCTGGAGGTTTGGCTCCTCATTCTGTGCCAGAGGCTGAGTGTCCTGGTTTGAGATGGTACCTGGGGGCACAGCTCTGGTCTAGAAGTTCAAAGCTCCAACCTGGGCTTGCTGCTAAGGACTCCCCTCTGGACTGGAGCCTTGGTGCCTCCTTCTGGGCCAGGGGCTTTGCACCATGGTTTGAGAGGTCTGAGATGGTATTTGCGGGCACCTCAGTCTGGACCTGATACTGTGTGTCCAGTTCCGGGGCTGCCAGCCGCCAAGGGGAATGTGCCTGCCAGATGTAGCCTGGTGTGGGGAATGGAATTTAGGGCCTTCTCAGTCTGTCCCGTGGACACACACACACACACACACACACACACACACACACAGCCTGGCTAGAATGGTACTGGGGGCCTTCCTAGTCTGGCCGGGAGACTGTGTGACCTAGGCTGGTATGGCGGCTGTTGGTGCTAGGGTAGCTGCTCATTCAGGTCAAGGCTGTGTGCCACAGGTCACCCAGAGTTTTTCCGGGGAATAACTGGATGTTCCTAGAATTTTCCCACTTGATTTTCCTCACTGTAAGGATTCCGCTCACCCGGAAATCACAAATGCTGGTGTTTTAGGTCCCAGAGTTCAGTCTCCTGGTTGATGTGCAGTTACTGCTGTCCTACTCCTCAGACACAGTGTCCTCTCGTGGCAGCCATCTTGGATCGCCCCCCTCCCCCCATCCTGAAATATTCTTAACTTGCTAAAAATGGCCATGCTAGTGAAGTAGTTTGATTTTTGGTTACAGCATCTCTTTGCTTACTAGTACTATGTCATCTTAGTTTTAGTTTAGAGTTATAATTACTGCACTTGATAAAATATCTTTTCTTATTCAAAATCTTACATGTTATGTAAATTTTGGAATCATTTTGGTAACTTCTGTAAAGTTGTGCCACAGATATATATTAGTTTATAAGTGAACAGATAAAGAATTAGCTTCTGCGAACTTTCCTTTAGCAGTGTATTTTTATCACTATTCATGTTCCTAGGGGGAGCTCTATGCTTCTAAAAACATGGGTTTTGGCAACACATTCTTCCTTCCTTCCTTCCTTCCTTCCTTTCTCTGTCTCTTTCTTTCTTCTCTCTTTCTTTCTCTCTCTCTTTCTTTCCTTTCTTTCGTTAAAGATACATACTGCTACCCCCGAAAGAGACAATTTCTGTACAAAACATCCTACTTTCATTTTTCTTTTAAAATGTAATTTTTTGCAACATGATTTTTGTTAGGTCTTTTACATCTTCTGTGTGACTCACTAGTTCCTTGTTTAACATTTCTTTAGTAACACAGGTGTTGATCATTTCTTTTTTCATTATTTTTAATTTATATATTCACTTTACATCCAGGTCTTTATTCCTTCCCTTTTCTCCTCCAGGTCCCCTTTATCCACTCCTCTCTTCCTCCTCCCCTTCTTCTCAGAAAAGGGGTGCGTCCCCCCACCCCTCCTAATCAACCCACCCTTGCACATAAAGTTGCATCAGAACTGAGCTCATCCTCATCTGCTGAGGCCTGGCAAGGCAGCCTGGTCATAGGGAAGTGAAGAAAAGGCAGGCAAAAATTAACTATAGTCAATTTATTGCAAAGTATGACTCACTTTACCTGTTGAATAAATCTGGAGTTTTAATGACCATACCCCCCATTTTATTGAGAAATTGAAACAGTTTTCTAGAGATACTGAATTCAGACTTGCAGATCTTGTCATCTCAACCTTTAGAGAGGAGGTCTAGTCATAATTACCTTTGTTTTTTTATGTTATCTCAGTCCCTATAAATAAATGGTGTCTGTCATGTTCATAAAGAATTATTTCATATATTAAAATTGTTATTTAAAAAGCAGGCAACAGTGTGGATACAAGAAACAGCACCAGCTAACTCACTAGGGGACCCGCAGGAAGATTAAACTAGCCATTGGCTACACATGTGTGGGGAGGGCCAATTCATGAATGCTCCTTATGTTTATCATTTCTTTTTTCTTGTTGTTTTGTTTTTCTATTGTTATTAATTATTATTTTAAAATTTATTCACTTCGCATTCCAGTTGTAGCCCTCTCCCTCATATCCTCCCTGTCCCACCCTTCCTCCTTCTTCCCTCTTTCTCCCCTCTCCCTCTACAGGGGAGGTCCTCCTCCCCTACTGCCTGACCCTAGCCTATCAGGTCTCGTCAGGACTGGCTGGATAGCAGGCAACTGAGTTCAAGTCAGAGACAGCCACCCTCATGGAGAATGGGCTTCTTATGGGCAACATCTGTGCAGAGGTGCTAGGTCCTCTCTATACATGGTCTTTTCTTGATGCATCAGTCTCTGCCATCCCCACTGGGCCCAGCTTTTTTGGCTTTGTTGATCTCCTTGTGGAGCTCCTTTTCCCTCTGGGTCCTTCTATCTCCCCTTCTTCCATAAGGCTCCCTTTGCTCTTTTCAGTGTTTGGCTGTGAGTTTCTGCATCTGCTTTGATGTCCTGATGGGTGGGGTCATTTAAAGGAAATCAGAAAGACACATACAGTATATACTAACTTATAAGTGGATATTAGACATATAATATAGGATAAACATACTAAAATCTGTATACCTAAAGAAGCTAAGCAAGAAGGAGGATTCTGAGTAAGATGATCAATCCTCATCCAGAAAGACAAACTGGATGGACATCAGAAGAGGGAGAAAAGAGGTAACAGAACAGGATCCTACCACAGAGGGCCTCTGAGAGACTACCCAGCAGGATATTGAAGCAGATGCTGAGCTGATAGGCAAACTTTTGGGCAGAGTGCAGGGAATCTTATGAAAGAAGGGGGAGATAGTAAGACCTGGAGAGGACAGGAGCTCCACAAGGAGAGCAAAAGAACCAAAAAATCTGGGCACTGGGGACTTTTCTGCGACTGATACTCCAACAAATGACAATGCATGGAGATAACCTAGAGCCCATGCACAGATGTACCCATGGCAGCTCAGTCTCCAAGTGTGTTCCTTAATAAGGGAACAGGGACTGTCTCTGATATGAACTCATGGGCTGGCTCTTTGATCACCTCTCTGTAAGGGGGGAACAGCCTTCCCAGGCCACAGAGGAAGACAATGCAGCCAGTCCTGATGAGACCTGATAGGCTAGGGTCAGATGGAAGGGGAGGAGGACCTCACCTATCAGCAGACTGCGAGAAGAGCATGGGAGAAGAAGAGGTGCAGGGAGGGTGTGATTGAGAGGAGATGACAAAGGGGGCTACAGCTGGAATACAAAATTAATAAATTATTATTAATAAAAGCAAATTAATAAAAAATTAAAGGACATCAGTGGAATTTATTTATTTAATGCAGGGAATAGTAGCATGATCTGGGAAAGTAAAACTCTGTGAACCTACAGGATGGAAACAGAGTCTCCTGCTTTCATAGATGGCTGTTTGGGTAAGGAGTGCTGCCCTTTACTACGGGAAGGGGGAAAGGAAGGGCTTAGACATCTTTGTTGAAAATGCCTTGGCTAATAGGACTTTAGTCATGACCTTTGCACTCATTTTGGAGATGTCAGTATTCCCTCCTCAGTGGTTTGAAAAGCCTGATCAATGATCTTGAATCTCTCTGATACTATCCACTGCTTTGTGAATTCTGACTGCATGAGAGTGTTTAATTATAGAATTCTTTCTTAAATTTTTATCAGTTTTGAAGTACTATTTGTTAGCATGATCACGTTTCCCAATTATACTTAGATTGTGATAGCTAAAGTTATTTGTTTGTTTATATATTTATTCGTTTGTTTTTTTTTATTTTGTTTTGTTTGTTTTTTTTTTTGAAATAAAATTCTCTGTTTAACAGTCATGGCTGTCCTGGAAGTCATTTTGTAGACAAGGCTAACCTTGAACTCACCAAGATCCACCAGCTTCTGCCTCCCAAGGGCTGGAACTAAAGGTGTGTGCAACTATACCTGGCTAGTGTTCTTAATAATTACAGATTACACACAGTTTTCTGTATTCTCTGGACACTGGGAAAAGGACGAGTCCTTAGCTGTTTCAGCAGACTCTTTGGAGGGATGTATTCAAGGATGGTTATGCTTTTAGTTATTTTCTGTTAAGGCACTGGATTGCATGTGCAAAAAAATTAAAATTAAATATTTATAAATCCTAAAAGTGATAAAATTGTTTATTGTAAAGCAAGATTTATTGTTGGCTATATGTTTCCAATCTTCTTCACTGAATAAAAGCCAGAGGGGATGAGGGAGGGGGCTACAGCTGGGATACAAAGTGAATAAATTGTACTAATAATAAAAAGGATAACTTCAACAGTATCCTCTCAGCCTTTACTCCCTTTGCCTGAGCTTCATGGTCATATCCAGAGATCACATCTCTCACATCCCCAGGCTGTGGACTCTAATTATCTATTTGTCATCAGCTGCAAGTGCACATCTTGAGACACACAAGAGAGTCACCTTGAAGCCTGCTTGTTTCAGACCTTTCTGCATGCAAGCATTTAAAAATCTATATAGAAAGGGTCTCTAAATTAGGCTTAATTTTTGCAACACTTAAATGTTAAAAATAGTCTGAAAGCATTTTCAGGACATTTCACTGTAATGAGCTAGGAATCTTCTGTTTTCTATTATAACCCTGTAAGAACTTAGACTGCAATTCTGGATTTTTTTTCAGTGATTCTTTTCTATTCCTCCAGGCAAATGCTGGTTTACTCAAGGTTAAAGAATGGGTTAACATATTCCTTTGAGCTGTCTTTAGAAATGTGTTGAGGGTGGAACACAGATGTTGTCCTTGGGATAAGGATTTATGGGAGGTATTGTACCTGGTACTTTTGAGACATAGCCATCTCTTGAGGTATTAAGGGTGGGCGGCCCTGTGGCTCTTGAGGATGCAACTTTCTTAGTTTTTTACATCATGCTGCATTAAATCAGCAGCAAATTTGTAACCTTCCCACGCCAGATTTGTGTTTCAGCTCTGTAGGAGAGAATGTTTTAATATTAATGTCTAATGCCTGCAAGTGCTGAGTAGAAAGCAGAAGAGCAGGATTTTGACATCACTTCATAGGTTTGATCCATTTTCATAGCAAACAGCTTGTTCTCTAAAGTTAAAACACTGGGTGGATATCTGTAGGTTGCATTATTTTTTCATTTAAGCATACTTTCTGTGATAATCAATAGTCTGGGTTTCCAAACTGTAGTACAATTATATTTGAATAAGTCTATGTATTTGTGCTCTTCAGTAGCTCATGAATTAAAAGTTATATTATGATTTTATATCAGATGCTTTCTTTTGTATATTCCCAATGTAGCTGTACTCCCTGGGCTTACACAACACAACTCTCATTCTCATGGATTCCCTAATTGTTTCGAAAACTAAAACTGGTAGTTCATAGGAATTTTTAGGAAATTCTCAAGGATTTGAAACACAAACCTTTTAAAAAAGTGATTTATTTAAGTATATCTCCCCCCAAATGTTCATTTATACCACATTTACTTGAATAGATTCACAAGATTATATTTTAAAGAATAACTTTAATAAAAAAGAGGGAACATTTTTAACCAAATTTCTTAAGATGGAAGTTCTTAAAGTTAATTCTTTTGTCTTTTGAGATTATGATATAATTACAATATTTCCTCCTTCCATTTCCTTTCTTCAAACCCTTCCATATGTGCCTCTTTTGTTCTCTTTCATATTAATGGATTCTTTTCAGAAATTGTTGTTACAGTGTGTGTGTGTGTGTGTGTGTGTGTGTTCCTAAATACACAAATCCAATCTGATCAGTCTGTACTATGTTACATATATTTTTTCAAGGCTGACTGCTTGGTATTGGATAGCCAACCAGTGTCCCCTCTGCTGGGTTAGACTATTTCTCCAGGTTTCAGTATTCCTTAGGTACCTGTAGTTCTTTGTGTAGGGTTGAGGCCTTTTGTGCTTTCCTCCATCCACTTTAGCATGTCTGCTTACCTTATTTAGGTAAATATTAAGCTTTATAGTATAGCTTTTGCCATTCCTAGGAGACACAACCTCACAGCAAATTCCCTGTTTCTTTGGCTCCTATACTCTTTTTAAAAATTAATTAATTTGTTTAGTTTATTTACATCTCAGTTGTAGGCCCCTCCCTCCTTTTCTCCCAGTCCCATCCTCCTTCCAGTATCCCTCCTCCCCTATTCCTCAGAATCTGGGGGGATGCCCCCTACCCATACATCCCAGATCATCTATTGACATGAGGATTGAGTTCTTCTTCTTCCACTGTAGTCTGGTAGGGCAGTCCCATCAAGGGGGAGTGATGAAAAAGCAGACAACATAGCCAATGTCAGAGCTATCTCCTGATCCCCTTACTAGTAATCCCACATAAAGCCCAAGTTGCCTATTGGCTACATATATGTAGAGAACCTAGGTCCAGTCCATGCATGGTCTTTGATTGGTGCCTCAAACTCCATAGTCCCCTCTGGGCCCTGGTTAGTTGACTCTGTTGGTCTTCTTGTGGAGCTCTTGTCACCTCTAGGTGTACTTTTTCTGTCCACCTCTTTTCCACTAGACTTTCCTATGATTTGCCTTATGCTTGCCCATGAGTCTCAGTATCTGCTTCTAACCATTGCTGGGTGGACCTCTCAAAGGACAACTCTGATAGGCTCCTGTTTGCAAACATAGCAGAGTATTGTTAATAATGATAGGGGCTGGCTTTCTTAGGGTTGGGCCCAGCATTGGCTGGGCATTCCCTCAATCTCTGCTTTATCTGTTCTATCTTTGTACACCCTTTTATGCAATTATACTGGAGCATTAGGTGCATGAGTTGTGCGATAGATGTATCCATCAGGAATGAGCTTTACAACTTTATATTTTGGTTGGTTGTTTTCTGTAATGGCCTTTGTCTGTTGTAAAGAGTAGTTTTTCATGAAAGGTGAGAATTACACTTATCTGTGGATGTAGGAACAAATATTTAGAATCGACATAGGTTTTATACTAGTTTAGTAAAGGGGTAGTTGTAGGTTCTCCTTCCGTGACTTCATGGAAGATCGAAGACTTCATTAGCCCTGGGTAGTTTGCTAGATTTCCAAGACCAGGCATGACTTCCTCCTTATTGAATGGTTCTTGACTGTAATTGGAGATCTGTTTGTTATTGCAAAGGTATGCATGCCATTTACTATTATACTCAGGATTATTTTGTCGTGCTGGTAATTATTGTTGTTCATATGTATCATAGATAAGTAGGTAGGGCTCTTAGTTGTTTCCTTCATTTGGAGGCTTGCATGGTGTTCTTTGATACCATGCAATCTCATCTTTAAGGAAGAGATTTTCAGTACAGTTCCAACTCAGGGTCCCCTGTGCCCTATGCCTGAACTGTATGTGGTCTTCAGCAATAGGAATTTACTTCCACCTCTCACACTTTCAACAGCATTTATCAGTCTCTTCAAGATCTGGAGATCTCTGTTAAGAGCTCACTTCCCTGATATTAATGGTGTAATAGGGCACATTTAAGTCAAATATAGGTGTCCTTGGCTCTCGCCCTGGAAACTTCGGTAAGTTGAGTTAGCTCCCCTAGTAGTGCTCTAGAGACGGAGGGCCTGACCTTATGTGATCTTCAGTTTCACCTTGCCTCATAGTTCTCTTTGCCCTGCTTTTATTACTGTGAATTCACATTTTATTTTCAAGTATGTATAATCTTCAAAAATTAACCAATTCTTAAAATAAATGACTGTC
This sequence comes from Pachyuromys duprasi, assembly GCA_028658305.1. Lineage (NCBI taxonomy): Eukaryota > Metazoa > Chordata > Mammalia > Rodentia > Muridae > Pachyuromys > Pachyuromys duprasi. The sequence continues at coordinate 8,949 of JAQQSO010005801.1, forward strand.
ACCTTGTTTTCCTAATTTGCCAGAGATCATAAAACCTCGATGAGGATGCCAAATAATCTATGCTCACTCCACTCAATGCCATTTGTTAAAAATAAATTACGGTTATCATATGTAATGTTTGAGCTTTATTGCTTTGCTTTATTTTACATGCATTTTTATTCAAGGGCAAGGCTTGTAAGCTCATCCTTCAGAGTACCAGAACTTTATGGGTAGTCAATATGCAGCTGGTAGATTATATAACAAATAGAAAAATAATTGTGGCATTGTGGAATAAATACTTGTGATAATTACCGAGAGACAGAAAGCACAAGAAGTCAGCTGTTGTCAATGACTGTAATAAAAGTTTAATAGTAAGAGTATAATGTCCCTATGTTTAAATAAGTATAGAGTCAGAAGAAAGTTCACATTTTAGGAACTCTGATCTCTTTGTGGTAATTCATGGTCCTGTGCATTCCCTCCTGCTGTGTGACAAACTTTTCCTGAGATATGCAACACACATACACACACACACACATACACACACACACACACACACACACACCACATACATACACCAGATCGGGAGTCCATGACAGACCAAAGTGGAATTACAAAGTCCAACTTGGTGAACCATGAGTTTTATTGGAAATACTTACAGGAATATAGATGAGGGGTTACTTATAGGAGCAGAAACAACTCAAAGAAAGCTGCACCATCAAATCCAACTCCAACACGGGTGATATTTCTCAAATGCTGGAACCTGCAATACACTGCATAGCTAGACGGCAGCTCAATGGGTTGAGAATGTCCATTTAGGGTGCCTCAGTTGGTTTAAACCTCTGGTAGGCAGCTCAGGTGGATTCTGCTATTTCCAGGCAGAAAAAGTTTGGTCTCAGACTTTTCTTTGCAGCTTGTCTTGTATGAGCATCGTATTTGCAGCTGTGTTTCACTCCTCTGAGAAGGACTCTCAGTTTTTATTACTTTCTCTGGCAGGCAGAGGCCTAGTGAATCTGCTCAGTTTCAGGAACACCCTGAAGCTATTTTGAGTTGTTTACCTTCCAGCTTAAGGACCTTTATTGCTTGAGGGGACTCTTCAATATCAGAGAAAACTGTTATATGATACCTCCTTAGGAAATATGTTCTTCTGCATAGTGCCTGCTGTCTAACCAGTTACAGTCATCTGCACCAACTTGGAAATAACCAGTAAGCATCTTGGGCTTATGGGTCTTGATTATTGCTTGTGAATGTTTATTTGGTTAGTACTATAGTGTTCTATTTTTCCACATTAAAAACACATTTATTAATCTATGCATTCTAGAAATTCACTGTTATGTCTTTTTTCTTTTGTCATAGTTTGAGCACCCATGTCTTTTAATTTGATTTCTCTTTCTTATTAGTAAGAACCCTGGCTATCAAGATAGACAAAATTGGAATTCTCATTCTATGAATTACTGACAGTTTGATTAGGAGTACTTTTTAAATGAGGATTAAAGTAGATCACACATGTACTGGCCAAGCATAACTAATTAGCAGACCTCAGAAAGACTATTTCTGTGCGGTGACCTCCTACATTCAGAGTGCAGACAGCATGCAGAATAGGAATGTGCATCATCTTTGCCACAATTTGTCTTGATTTTCACATATTCATTGATTTCATTCTACATGAATATTTTTCTGGGCTGTCCCAAACAGTTTAGATGCATCCTGATACTGACTTGGATAAGAAACAGAACAGTTAAAGCACAGAAGTTTCTCCTTCTGCCAAAGAGGATGGAAGCCATCTGCATTCCAAATAAATTGAGGAGATTAATAGGAATCCTTTCAAAACACAATAATCTGATATCCCAAAAAAGAAATGAAAATGTTTAGGTGGATGCCATCTATGCAAAAATTAAACTGGCACCATTTGACATTTGGCCTAGAAATAAAAGTTTTTAACTTCCTTACTGAATTTTTTAAATTAAAAATATTTTTCATACACTATTTTGATCTTGTATTTCCCCTCCCCCAAGTCCATCTCCTTACCCACACAACTAATTTTATTTTTCTATATCTCTGTCTTTTTCCTCTTTCTTCACTCTCAAATAATAAAGCTAATATATATATATACTGATATATAGATCTAGATCCCATAACTGCATGAGCCATGGGTTGTTTACAGTACCAGACATGAATTCTTTCTCACTGAATGGGACTTAAGTCCAACTTGACAGCTGTTAGCTAACCCCAAGATATATAAGTGCTACCACACTAAAGATACTTGACTAGTCATGCTCATTTCTTTTCTAGTCACATAGCTTAGAAACAGAAACAACCTAAGTATCCTTATTTGATGAATGATGAATGAAAGTGTGCTACAGATAACAATATGACAAACTCTTCAGCTTCAAAAAAAATGGAATCTTAAAATTTCCAGGCAAATGGATGGAAATAGAAAAATATTATAATGAAGTATGTAAACCAGACCCAGAGAGACAAATGTCATATGTTCTTTCTTATTTGTGCATCCTACCTCTGAATCTTTTTTTAAAAAATTTATTTATTTTTATCTCAATCACAGGTTAGGTACTTTGAATCCCAGGCATAGCCCCCTCCCTCAGTCCCTCCTACCCTCCCACTCCCTCCCTCATCTCCCTCCTCCCCGCCCCCTTCAAGTCCACCAACAGGAGAGGACCTGCTTCCCTTCCATCCAACCACAGCTTATCCTGACTCCTCAGGGCTGGCTGCAATGTCCTCCCCTGGGATCTAGCCAGGCTGTCACTCCCCAGCTTGTATGGGGGAGGGTCAAAGAGTCAGCCATCAAGATCATGGCTGAAACAGTCCCTGTTACCCTGAATAGGGTCTTCA
>JAQQSO010005802.1:0-11774 GCA_028658305.1 Pachyuromys duprasi
ATCTTTTATGTGCTCTTGGATTCGGTTTGCAAGTATTTTATTGAGTATTTTTGCATCAATGTTCATAAGAGAGATAGGTCTGGAGTTCTCTTTTTTTTGTTGGATCTTTGTGTGGTTTAGGTATCAAGGTGACCGTGGCTTCCTTATTTTTCTTAATGAACACAAATAGAGAATTATGAGCAGAGTGGAATAAAAATAAATTTTTGTTGTTTTGAAGTCTTAGTCTAAAACAAAACTAAATAGTCTCTTTCTCTGTCTGAATTTGAGAGGGAGTGGTGCTACATAAGAGAAATTGAAAGGGAAAGACAGTGGGGGGTGGAATTGATGTATAAATACTGTACCTCATGTATGACATTCTAAAATAAACAAACAAAAAACCGCTAACAACAGCAACAACAACAAAAGTCCTGAAAGCTAGAAATTTCCCAAGAGTTAGGATGCTGAGCCTGATCTGGCCTGAATGTCAGAGCCTCACTGCTGCTCTGTTGCTTAGAGATTGGAATATTCTAGAGATCTGCTCTCGCTGTGAGCTCTATCTCTTCTCTCAGGGCTGGAGTCCATTTTGGAAAGTTCACGAGCAGTAACGCACTAACAACTGAAGGAGACAGATGCAGAACACAACTACAAATGTTCATTATCACTTTAGGTTTAATTCTCCAGAACATCAGTTTTATTTTGTTGTTTATTTTATTTTGTTTAAGACAGGATATCTGCATATCCCAAGATAGCCTTGATCCTTCACCACAGTTGAACTTCCCCTCATGGCCAAGGATGAAGCTCAGGACCACACACATTCCAGGAAGGTACTCTACCACTGAGTTCCATCTCTCAGGACCCTTCCTAATTTTACCACTGAAGTTTGATAAGTGTCTTTGTGCTTGTTCTTGTATGTTGTCTGCAAGATCTCTGATGGCATAAATACATTCTTTTATCACTGTTGAGGCCTTGCAAAGGTTCTGTAGCATTCCTGGCCCCTTGTTCATGTCATATATATCTGAACTTCTCTTTGTACATGGGACTGTGTAGGTTCGGCAATGCTTTGAAGGCAGCTACATAAGACCTACCTCTTTGTATCTCCTGTTCCTATTTTCTACTAACCTGAAAGAGAATTGCATTCACACATTTCTCACTGTACAGAGTTCTTTCCTGGCCTACCATCTGGATCAGGACCCTTTTCATTTTTTCTAATGCCATATTCTATATTCACTACTATTATCCACAGCTGCATCTGTTATGCTCTCAAGGAGCTGATGGCTAATAGACAGTTATCCACTTCTTAGAAAAAGCCAGACTTTAAAGACCTAGCAGTCACTAGCCTTGGGTACATGTCACATCTTGGCAAGGAAAGTCCTGAGGATACCCACAGTGGTCTCAGTGCCGTGATAAAACAGCACAGTGACTATGGAATTCTGGCTGAGCATCTTTCTGGGGCCTTTGATGGTGAGATGGCACTTATCATGGGCTGAGTCGTTTTCAGTAGATCTCATTCTATTGGTTCAGAGAGTCAGAGGTTGCTCTAAAGTTCAAAACCTTCAGCTATCTATCACTTTTATTATTTCTATGTTCTTTTGATTAAAATTTATTTGTGCATTAATTTATTCTTATGTAAATTTAAAATACTTACCTAACCTCTAATCCATGCTGCATCTGTTCCAGGTACTAATAATCAATCAGTGAATACTGAAATAAAAAGAGTTATCAGGAAGCTTACTTTCTGAAGGTAGACAGTAACTCCACACATCAGTGTGTAGAACAGCAGCGGCATGTTTGTGGAGCTATAGTCCTGAAGGTGTGGGGATAATGTAGGTATCACATGGGATGAAAGAAGTGACTTCACAGGGCTCTATGGAGAGGAGGAGGGAGACTCGGGTACAGCACTGCCAGCATGGGTCAAGTGCAGCAGCTCTGAGGTAGGAGCTCACTAGATGCACTGTGTTTAGTAAACAAGAGAGAAACAGACAAAGTGATGTCATTAGACAGAGGATAACAATACAGAAATCTGAATCATCACTACTGGCAGCCCACCTAGGCTGGGGAAACTCTTCCCCCATTCTTAACAAGGAAGTAAAGATAACAGGATCATAGTTTCGTCAAGCCAATTCTTCAGTGAGAAGAAAAGATCAGAGGCAAGGAGGTAGAGGAGATAGAGATGTCTCTATTAGGAAATCAGACATAGAATTCTGAAGAACTGAAATTACAAGCTGAAGAACACAGTTCATGGCTCAGATGAGTGGACTTGATAGGAGATATTGCTCCCTATGAGCCATTTAACAATACCCGGCATCTTTATTATTAACCAGCTTTAATAGCTCTGTATGTCTTGAGAGGAGAGGCAAAGGGCACTGCCAGAATGTCCTACAATGCAAATGACAGCCTTTCAGAAAAGTTAGCCAGCCAGAGTGCCAGTAGTAGGAGGCCTAGGAGACATAACCATCTCAAAATATTGAAGAAAAGCAGGTGTGACTAGGCGAGACACCAGGAATTCAGAGATGGTAAAACAGGAAAAAACTGTCAGAAGTTAACAGGAGATACAGGGAGGAAGGTGGCACACGGTGCTATACTCCAGGCTGATGTTCCACTTGGAGATCCATTTGGAGTGGAAACCATTGAATATGATCTAACTTCTGTTCAGGTGAGCAAGCAGGCACTCATGGCAACAGAGACACATCATGGAAGTTCTGACCCACTGGGACATCCGGAAGCAAGAAGAAAACAGGGGAAGCACAGATGAATTATGAGACTTTAAGGAAAGTGTTCCAGACCAGAGTTAACAAAAGCAATTAGGAAAAAGGGGGTGAGGACACCTGCAGTGGACACTGGAAACAGGATCCGATGAAAGAGAAAACTACTGCAATGAAGGCTACACAGATGCTTGTCTGACCGAGCAATGCCATTCCTGGACAGGGACCTGCGTGTGGGTTGGAGAAGATGGCTGCTTCTGCCAGGTTGGATTAGAGGATACCCAGTTGGAGGTGTCTTGCAGTCAGCTAGAAATACAGGTATGACAACAAAAGATACATCAGAGAGTTATCAGCAACCGTGTTGGTGGGAAGCAGGGCACTAATGAGAGCTCAGGGACCACGCGCTTCGACATCTTCAAAGACAAATTAAACAGCAAGTGCCACTAGCCATCTGACGTTAGGGAGAGTGTGAAAAGTGGGGAGCTCTGACTTTCTTAATGGAAATGCAGAGCTTGACTGACAGGATGAAGCTGTGTGCATTTCATTACACAAAGGCATGAATGGCAAGAGGAGCTGGGTGGAGAAACTGAGAGATCCTTTTCTTCTCCCACTGTGATGCCCTTTCTATCCTACAGGTGGCACTGTTAACCCAGAGGATGGCCTTCAAGCGGCAAGGTCCAGAAAAGGCGATTACAAACTCAATGGATAGACCTATAGGATAGGAAGATCATGCTGAAATCTATACACCTAGGGAAGATATACAAGAAGGAAGACCCAGGTTGGTATGAACAGTGCTCGTTTAGATGAACAAATGGGATGGACATTGAATGGGGGAGAAAACAAGCAACAGGACAGGAGCACACCAAAGAGGGCTTCTGAAAGAATCAATATAGCAATATAGCAAAGCAGATATTGAGACTCACAACCAAGCTTTCAGCAGAGGGCAGGAAATAATAATAAAAATTGGGGAAGTTAGTAAGACTTGGGGAGAGCAAGAGCTCCACAAAGACCAAACTGAGCAGGGCACAGGGGTCTTATACGAGACAGTTTCTCCAACCAAGGATCATGTATAGATATGGCCTAGAACCCCCACTCAGATGTGGCCCATGGTAGCTTGGTGTCCAACTGAAGACCCTAGTAAGGGGAACAGGGACTGTTTCAGTCATGAACTCGATGGCTGGCTCTTTGACCCTCCCTCATACACGTCAGGGAGTAACAGCCTAGCTAGATCCCAGGGGAGGACATTGCAGCCAGCCCTGAGGAGACAAGATGAACTGGGGTTGGATGGAAGGGGAGGAGACCCTCCCTGTCGGTTGACTTGGAGGGGGCGGGGAGGAGATGAGGGAGGGATGGGGAGAGTGGGAGGGAATGAGGGAGGGTGCTATGCCTGAGATGCAAAGTACCTAACCTGTGATTGATATAAAAATAAATAAATTACATAAAAAAAACTCAATGGGAACTGAAAATGGTCATCCTGAGTGAGGGAACCCAGAACTGGAAAGACACACATGGTATTTACTCACTTATATGGATAGGAGCCATGCAATACAGGATAACTATAATCCACAGACTCAAAGAAGTTAAAAAACAAGGAGGACCTTAGGGAGGATGCAAATAGATTAGATACAGGAAATAGTTGAAGAAGGCAAACAGGACAGGAACCTACCACAAATGTCCTCTGAAAGACTCCAGCCAGCATGTGATTGAAGCAGATCCTGAGACTCACAGCCAGACTTTGGGCAGAAATCAGGGAGTCTCATGGAAGAGTGAGGGACTAGAAAGAACTAGAGGGGACAGAAACACCACAAGGAGACCAATAGAGCCAACAAATCTGTGCCTAGGGGTCCCTTCAGAGACTGATGCACCAACCAAGGACCATGCATGGAGAGGACCTAGACCCCCTGCTCCTATGTAGCCCAGAGGCAGCTCAGTCTTCAGTGGGTTCCCTAGTAAGGGGAACAGGGGTTTTCTCTGACATGGACTATGTTAACTGCTCTTTGATCACTTCCCCCTGGCAGGGTGGCCTTTACACGTGACAGAGGAAGAGGATCCAGGAAGTCCTTATAAGCCTTGATAGGCTAGGGTCATATAGTAGAGGAGGAGTGCTCCCCCTTTCTGTGGTCTAGGGGAGGAGGACGAGGGGAAGAGGAAGGGAGGGTAGAATGGGGAGGAGATAGGAGAGGGGGCTACAATTGGGATATAAAGTGAATAAATTATAAAAAACAAAAATTGATGAAAACAAAACCAAACTCAATGGGAGAATTCAGTGAGCAGATTATAGTGAAATGAAGTAGATAACTGTATTTTAGTGACTATTTTTTGTCAAAGAACAAAATTGCATTTGTAGTAAATTATATGGTAGAGAAATAAATACTTGGGTTTCTAACAACATTCTTTCAACTTTTGGTACATTGATTTTTGTCCACTGTTAGGCTGGTCTTTTTTAGCGGGGTCTTGGTTTCCTGTATGTTAAAAGGTTCCTATTTAAAACATATTTGTTGATGATGAAGAGGTATGTTTCATTAGGTTGTATCCATATTGTTGAGTGTGAGCAATGCATAGAGAAAAGTAGAAAATGATACACAGAGTGGGGTGGGGAAGTGCAGCTACTGGGTAGGTGAAAGTTTTGGGTTTTTTAGTGTGCTTTTCTGTATTATTTGAAAAACTCTTAAGTGATATATCATTTTTTAATAAGTAGCTTTATCAAATGTTAATATAACCCTACCCATTTGAAGCAATGTATACTTTTTATCACAATGACTATGTTGATAAATTCATGGCAGGTGAGAAGGAATGCAGACTTGCTTTCATAGAAATCTACATTTTTTTTTATTGTGAAGAAAGTGATAGATAAGGAGAATACTAAAAGCTGCCTTTGTTTTAAATAAAAAGTTTTAGGAACTGGGAGCTGTGTTTGCTTTAAAGATGTTCTTTTGTGTTCCCTTCGGAAGGAATAGCCCACTATACATGCATTTCAACAAGCAGGTGTGCACTCAGCATTCACAGCTCCTTCTGGCTTGGTTTGGAGTGCTTGTATTGCTGCCCTCAACTTGCTCTTAAATGCCAGAGCTTCAGGTTGCAGCACTGAGCTAGAAAACTCCCAAGAGCAATTTTTTGTAAAGTTGCCTCTATTGTAGGAGAGAAAAGGAATTGGATTTGATGACTTTTTTAGGCTGTAAACTAGGTCCAAACAAAAAGAAAAAGAAGCATTTTACCGATATCAAGCTGACATATCATTTGATCAGAGTGAGCAAAAGGTACCTTTAAAGACAAGAATTCATACAGAAAACTTATGCTAAGTGGAGTCGTCTTTTTGAGTTAACAGTGACATCATGAGCAAAGCATGGTATGTATTTATGTGCTATCCTTGACTCCATGTTGGAAGTTGTCATGAGCTTTCACAAAACTCAGAGGTTCAAGAGGTTACTTTTTAAAAGCTGTCTCTAATGATTTCAGTCTTTAGATTTCAGTCTTCAGTCTTCAGAGGAACTAACCAAGCCATTGATCCAGTCATCTGTAACCATGCCAACTAGCTTAAAAATTATTCCTGAGCTGTATAATCTGCCTTTCTGCCAAAATCAGAGTTTTTGCTGATTAAATAATACTTAGTATTTATTGCATGCATATTATATGTCTTGATTTTATCAGTTTCTTTTACAGGAAAATCCTGCATTTGAGAAGAGTGAAATAAGGTTTATGCAAGGCAGAACCTTTCTGACTGTAACAATGTGGTTATATTCAACACAAGGTGACACATTAATTGCTGAGTTCCAGTCAGGACCACCTGATGTCATGAGGAACTGAGGACACATTTGTGCAGGCAGCAGTTTGTCTGTATAGAGTCTCACACCATTTTCATACACTACACACATCTTGGGCATACACTGCACACACCATTTGCTCACACTGCACTGTGCAGCCAATGCCTACTCTCTTTCTAGCATTGAAAATTTATTAAACTTTTGGTTTCATGGACTTCAGACATGAAACTTATATATTTTCATCCATTATTCTCTGAAAGCATTCTTTTTTTAAAAAAAAATCATGATTGTTATTATTGTTAGAAAAATGCTTTTCATAATGTATCTTCTTTTACTAATTAAATTTTATTTTTTATATTAATTACAGTTTATTTACTTTGTGTCCCAGCTGTAGCCCCCTCCGTCATTCCCTCAAAATCCCACCCTCCCACCCTTATTCCCTTTTCTCCTTCCATGTCCACTGATAGGGGAGGTCCTCCTCCCTTTCCCTCTGACCTAGCCTATCAGGTCTCATCAGGACTAGCTGCATTGTCCTCCTCTGTGACCTGGCAAGGCTGTTCCCCCCTTAGGAGGGTGTGGTTAAGAGCCAGTCACTGAATTCATGTCAAAGGCTGTTCCTGTTCCCATTATTATGGAACCCACTTGGATACTGAGCTGCCATGGGCTACATCTGAGCAGGGGTTCTAGATTATCTCCATGCATGGTCCTTGGTTGGAGAAACAGTCTCAGAAAAGACCCCTGGGCCCAGATATCTTGGTTCTGTTGCTCTCCTTGTGGAGATCCTGTCCTCTAGCAGCTCTTTTCGTAATATCCAGAACCTGGAAACAACCCTGATGTTCCTCAACGGAGGAATGGGTAGAGAAATTATGGTACATTTACACAACAGAATACTACGTAGCTATTAAAAACAAGGAAATCATGAAATTTGCAGGATAATGGTGGGATCTAGAAAAGATCCTGAGTGACGTATCCCAGAAGCAGAAATACACACATGGCATATATTCACATATAAGTGGATACTAAACCTGTACTATACGATAAACATACTAAAACCTGTATACCTGAAGAAGCTAAGTAAGAAAGAGGACCCTGGGTAAGATGCTCAGTCTTTACTCAGAAAGACAAATGGGATGCACATTGGAAGAAGGAGAAAACAGGAAACAGGACAGGATCTGCAACAGAGGGCCTCTGAAAGACTCTACCCAGTATGGTATCAAAACAGATCCTAAGACTCTTAACCAAACTTTGGGCAGAGTGCAGGGAATATTATGAAAGAAAGGGAAGATGAAAGACCTGGAGGGGACAGGAGCTCCATAAGGAGAACAACAGAACCAAAATATCTGAAAGCATTCTTATAGTTTCCCTTTCAGCTTCAGGAATTTTTTTTATGTTCTTCAATGAGTTAAAAACAAAACATCCTGTCTAGTTCAACTTTGGACTAATTAGAATTTTTTCCCCTCTTGGGTCTTTCTCAGGACATGAGGGACCTCATTTTACACAATGGTAGAGACAGAGCTGACTGCCTTAACACATATAAGGGAGGACACTTCAAGAAATTTGATCATGGACATAAAACTGAAAAACAGATGACACAACAAAGATTCCTGGATGCCAGCTTCTGTTTTTGTATGTGTGGTTAATATAGTTGCAATGAACTTTGAGCTTCATATAACATAATTCTGCCATTGCATTTTATTTTGGGGTTCATACAACTTGTTTTATTCATCAAACCTTACCAATTAGCTAACTTTCTCAAAATCCTAAGACAACAGAACAACATTAGAGCCATGTTTTCAGATGGTAAGCCACTGGGATGCACAGACACCATCTTCATCTCATGAAAGCTAATAGCCTTCAACATTAAAGCCACCAGTATAAAAAAGAAGAAAAAGACAAATCTTGACGGTGTAGCACCACTTTCTGTCAAATGTAGGAAATGTTGAAAGGCATTTCTTACATAAATAAATCTAAGTTGTCCCCATTTCTTGTGTAAAATTCCTGTAGCCACACTGGAGGAGTGTGCTTCAATTGTGCTGTGTTTCTCCTAAGGAGCAGAATGCCTTTTTCAAAAACACATTCCAAATCATCATTGAAGCTATGTTTCCTTGTGGTGGAAAACACTGCCATAGAAGACACCACTGCTGTAGTTCATCCCATCTCTGGATAAGGGGAACGAACCAAATAAAGTGCCTGCATTTGCAATGAAGAAACACCAACCAATTAAACAAGAAGATGCCTCTACTGCTCTCTGTATAATGTCCTCTCCTCTCCCTACCTGTCCCTTCTCTGTCCACCATTTCACTCTCTGTCCATCCTTTCCTTTCCACGTTCTCCTTAATGAAAATTTCCAAGGATCATTTTTTTCTTTTCTTTTCTTTCTTTCTTCTTCTTCTTTTTTTTAATACCCAAATCACCACACAGAGACTGGGGTTTATTTAATTAACCTAGAGTACAATGCTGGGCAATAGTTACTCCATCCTTAACCTCCAAGCCTGCATAGTTTCCTACCATTCAGATTTGACCTATTATACTTGCTTTTAGTCAAATCTTAGGTCCAGTTCACTTCTCCACGTGGTTCCAAGTCCTCTCCTGAAGATTCCCTCCTCTCCTCCCATTTTTTGCTTTTCTTTCTTCTCATCTACATAGATTTCTTCTCAAAGGAACAAGAATCACTCTTTCAACACTGATACTTTCTTAAAGTTTAAATTTATTCCTTATTTAGAATTTTCCAGTTTTGCTTTTTAAACTTCTGGCTAAAATCTGAGAATCATCTTCATTTTCTTATCTCTTTTATCTTTTTTTTTCGGTCAGTCTTTGCTTCATTCCTTTCTTCCACTTTGTCTCTATTGTACCCCTCCCTCATCACAAACACTTAACAGATGCAACTGCAGTTTTTGCCACCAAATTCTATCCCTCTCATTCTTTGTATCTCTGTCAGGCTCACTCTTAGCCATCTTCTTTCTCATTACTATACAGTTGTTCCATGCTAAAGAGATGATGCCACACTCTCTCAGGCTTTACTCTCAGGGTACTAAACACTCATGTTTCACCTCCTTTTACTTCGATAATGCCTTTCGAAATTTAGTAACAGTTTGACTGATGCTAAGATACATGCTATTTTCCTATCACTAATAACTTTCTCATGTTGACATGAGTATTTTTAAAGATGCAATTAAAATAACAGTCACAAGGATCCAAGATGGCTGCCAGGAGAGGACACCTTGTCTGAGGAGTAGGACAGCAGAAGCAAAGCAGCAACCAGGAGACTGAACTCTGGGACCTAAAACACCAGCATTTGTGATTGCCAGGTGAGCGGAACTCCTATGGCAAGGAAATCAAGTGTGAAAATCCTAGGGACACCCAGTTATTCCCCGGAAAAATCTCCGGGTGACTGGCAGCGCACAGCTCTGATCTGAACGAGCAGCCGCGCTGGGCACCCGTAGCCGCCATACCAGACTGGGTCTCAAGTCTCCGGGCCAGATGGAAGAGGAGTACCATTTTGACTGACCTAATACTGCAGACACACACTGCTCAGGTCCGCCAGTAACTCCCTCAGTCCATGGGAGAGTCCATGGGACAGTCTGAGAAGAACCCGGGTTCTGTTTCAACTGGTAGGCATACGGCAGGCACACACCAATCGCCCCCACCAGAAACAACCTCAGTCCTTGTGTGTGTGCGTGTGTGTGTGTGTGTGTGTGTGTGTGCACGTGTACACGGACCAGACTGAGAGGGCATAGGAGACCATTTTGACTGGCCTGCACACTTTGGGTGCACAGTGCTCTGGTCCACCAGCGACCACCTCAGTCCATGTGTGTGTCCACGGGCCAGACTGAGAAGGCCTTGGGCACCAGTTCAGACAGGCCTTCATACAGCAGACGCACACTGCTCAGCAACGCCTGCAACTACTCCAGACCCACTGTGTGTGCCCCAAATATCATCTCAGACGGTGGTGCACAGCCCCTGGCCCAGAGGGGGGGCGCCAAGCCTCCAGTCCAGCGGAGAGCCCTTAGCAGCAAGCCCAGGGCAGAGCGCAGAGCCCCCAGCTGACATCTCAAACAGGGACACTCAGCCTCTAGCACAGAGTGAGGAGCAAAACCTCCAGACCAGAAGGGTGACCAGCCTGCGGTGCTCACAGCTTCTAGCACAGAGCACGAAGCCAGGCACACAGAGCCCACAACAGAGTTCAACTGAGACAACAACACACACTAACAAACCACTGGAACTCCCTGATCTTCTTGAAGAATACTCCTGACACAAGAGATTGACAGTTCCAGTCTGAAGTTCAGCCTTAAAGCACAAACAGCTCCTTGATTATATATAAACAAATGCCCAGAAATCGGCATAAGAACTCACCCAACAAAAATCAGGACACCATGGCCTCACCAGAAACACCCAAAAGCAGTGGAGATTTTACTTCAGCGGAGACACAGGAAAATTATGTTAAAGCTATGATTATGCAGATATTGGACGAACAAAAAGAGAGACAAAAAGAGGAAATGAACAAGGCCCTCAAAGAAATTGAGAAGAATGTAACTACCCACATAGAGGAACAATTAAAGATAGACAGAGAGGAAACAACCAAAATAGGAGGCACAGTCAATCAGATGAAGGAAACGGTACAAAGCATGAAAACAGAATTAGTGTCTATAAAGAAGACAAAAACGGAGAAGAACCTGGAACTTGAGAACTTAGAGAAAAGATTAGGAATCATAAAGGTAAGCATCAACAATAGAATACAAGAGATGGGAGAGAGAATCTCGGGAGCTGAGGATACGTTGGCTGAAATGGATTCCTCACTCAAGGAAAAAATTAAATCGGAAATGTCCCAAACACAAAACATCCAAGAAATTAAGGATACGATCAAAAGACGAAACCTAAGAATAATTGGAATAGATAAAAAAGAAGACTCCAGCCTCCAAGGAAAGGAAAATATTTTTTAAGAAAATCATAGAAGAAAATTTTCCCAACTTAAAGAAAGAAATGTCCATAAACATATAAGAAGCCTACAGAATACCAAATAGACTAGACCAGAAAAGAAATACCTCTCTTCACATCATAGCCAAAACACTAAACCTACAAAATGAAGAAAAAAATATTAAAGGCAGCAAGGGAAAAGGGTCAAGTAACATATGAAGGTAGACTGATCAGACTCATACCAGACTTTTCATCAGAAACTATGAAAGCCAAAAGGGCCTGGGTAGAAGTAATGGAATCTTTAAGGGAACACAGATGACAACCAAGACTACTATACCCAGCAAAGCTTTCAATCAACATATGTGGAGAAAACAAAATTTTTCATGACAAAACAAAATTCATTCAATACCTACACAGC
>JAQQSO010005803.1:0-11774 GCA_028658305.1 Pachyuromys duprasi
ACTTGGAGGGGGCGGGGAAGAAGGAGATGAGGGAGGGAGTGGGAGGGTGGGAGGGAATGGGGGAGGGGGCTACGCCTGGGATTCAAAGTACTCAACCTGTGATTGAGAGAAAAATAAATAAATTAATAAAAAAAAAGAAAAAAAAATTTTACTTTTTTTCTTTATTGGATACCAGATAGAAGAAAACAACTTACCAGGTTGCAAAACTTCAAGCCTCACACAGCCCATTGTTGGGGATACCTAGACTAGAATATAACTGTGATGTGTTTAAGGTCTGATTTAAAAAAAAAAAATAAGTAGATTCTGATTATGCAGTATCATCAAGTATTTCATGCATGATGCCTGTCCCATGTTTGGGAGGGGGATACATTTGTGGGGGTATTTTTTGTTTTTGTGTCTGTGTATGTATATGTGTATATTTACAGCCATGTGCTTGAGTTGTATGTGTGTGTACAGGTGCAGGTGCATAAAGGCCACAGGAGGCTATCAGAACACATCCTGCACTATCACTATCTTTTTTACTCCTATGAGACAACGTCTGTCAGTGAACCCGGAGTTGACTGGCAGCCAGCAAGCCCAAGGAACCTCGCAGCTCTGCCCCTTACATCACTGGAGTTACTAGTGCACATTGCCATGCCTGGTGATTTGAACTCAAGTCTTCACGTTTAGCTGTACAGTCATCTCTCCAGTCCTGCATGCTCCCCTCACAGAAAACCCCACAGTTGATAAGCAAACAGTTGTAGCTCTTGCAGAAGCTTCTTAGCACTTTCGTAAGCTTGAAATTGAATTTACATCCCAGTGTGAATGTTTATTAATTTTAATTATATCCTTATATGGTTTATAGGCTTTCCTCATTAGCTTACTCAACTTGTGTAGTTCCTTTACCACACCAACACACAATACCACTGGAGGGGGGGGTGACAGAGTGGAAATTTTGACAAACTCCTCTCACGAATAAAATGGTCACATACAACCATGTCAGAACTCCAGCATTCAGGAGACAGAGGCATGCAGATCTCTCAGTTCAAGGTCAGTCTAGAGAGCAAGTTCCAGGACAGCCAATCTCAGACAATGAAGGAAAGCATCAAAAACAGAAAGCTGGTAAAGATGTAAAAAAAACCTAGGGGGTCATGTTACAACCCCAGCAAGCTGCAGAACTTAGCAGATTCAGCCTTGTGGAACAGGCTTTAGAGTCAAGAATAGAAGAAGGGTTAGGGAATCTTCCTTTACTACACAGGAAAGTCACTGAGGCCAGACGTGTGGCCCTGGATGGAGGCTTAGAGAGGCCATTGTGTGAAACTCTGAAGTTGAAATTTTGATTGCCTTCTGAGACCCCAAGATGTTGGAGATGTCAGATTCATGGGAAACCTGCCAAGGAAATCTGCTAACTGGGAATTGAACCAGCCCAAGAGAAAAAAAAATGTGTTGCAGTCAACAAGCTGAAAGGAGTTGGAAATCTGAACACTTTGACATCTGACATGGAGATGCAGAGTTTGGAGTGTGCCTAGCTGATTTTAAGTCATGCTTTGGTCTATTATTTCCTCACTGTCTCCCTTCCCTATGTTTTGGAATGATATATTGAAAGTATGTGATCTGATTTTTCATTTCAATTTTATAGTGGATTACAGTTAAGAGATTGCATGAATCTCAAAAGGGACTTTAAACTTTGGACTTTTAAACAGTGTTAAGTCTGTGATGGACTCTGAGGACTTTTAAAGTTGGACTAAATGCATTTTGCACTATATTATGGCTATAAGCCTATGGGGGCTAGAGAGTGGAATGTGGTGGTTTGAATGTAAATGGCCCCCATGGACTCATTTGTTTGAATACTTGGCTCATGGGGAGTGGCACTATGAGGAGGTGAGGCTTGTAGAAGAAAGTATATCATTGTTGGGATAGGCTTTGAGGACTCCTGTGCTCAAGCTCTACCCAGTATAGAATTCCAGCCTCTTCCTGGCTGCTTTTGGATCAAGATATCAAACTCTCAGCTCCTCCACAACCATGTCTGCATGCATACTGGCATGCTTCCTGCTATGATGATAATAGACTAAACCCTCTGATACTGTTTGTCTTTATAAGACAAATGTTTGTCTTTATAAGAGTTGCCTTGGTCATGGTATCTCTTCATAGCAATAGTGCCCTAACTAAGACAGCCAGCAATCTTCAGGGACTCTTGTGTCTCTTCCTTCCAGTGCTTGAGTCATCTAAAGCTTTTGTACAGGTGCAGAGGATTTGAACTCAGCTCTCCCATGCCTTGTTCTGGGTCTTAGTTGCAGTGATGGTTGCATGGCTGTATACAGTCATTCAATAGCACCCAAATAATGAACAGTTAACTACAAATGGTGAAAGAAACTTACAATATAACACTCATGAAAAACCACAGGTTGAAATGTATATATATATATATATATAAGCTGAGAGCATTGGAAAACTATCTGTAAATTCTGTGAATGAGTGTCTCGCCTGTGTGAGATAACGGCACATGTATTTTTAGTAGAGTTTCAGTGGTCACTTGAAATCCATAATCTCATAGCTGCTCACTAAATATTTATATTACCCAATAGACAGAAAAATGGACTCTAACAAAGGTACTTAGTTAAGCTCAGATCTTCTTCAGTGGAGAAATAACTGACGATGTATGAAAACAGAGACTCAGAAAACATTACTGCCAAATCAATAAACAAATAAATATCCTTTAAAAGGACCAGATATAAAGGATAAAATGATTTTCAATGATTAAATAGTTAGATCAAAATCAAGAAACTCTTCCACTCAAATGTTAAAAATTCTTTGTAAGTAAATAGTTGATCTCTGTGTTGTACCAGTGTTTGTAATAAACTTCTTTCACTTTTACACAGGATGTGTAAAATATTACACAGAATGTAATGTTTTAGTGGCATCTAAATAATTAAGCAAACTCAAATTTCTGAAAATTTTTCTTTACTCAGATCTAGATTGTTAACAAAATAACATTCCAATGGTTTCATATTATTTCTTGTTTTAAAAGCCAAAATGTTCTTAATTGTTTGTACGGATGTCACTTTTTTTCTTTCTCAGCTATTCGCTTTTCAAAATTTCCTATTAATATCCATTAGTGGAGGTGGGGGTGGGAAGGTTGGAGGGAGTGAAATCTGTGGTCAGAATGTATTATATAAAATAAGAATATAAAACCATATTCATTACAACCATTTTATTTCTCTGATTAAACTGTAATACATGGTGTTTACTCGTCAGATCTCTTCAAATTCTGCTAATTTGGCATGAGTCCTCTGGCTTCCTATGTCTTTTATGACCTGCTTAATAAGGGTGCCATTAACTTGGTTGCAGAAGGTCTGTTGGCCTGGTGTTAATCCGATTTTGTTTTGCTTTGTTTTTGGATACAGGGTCCCATAAAACCCAGGCTGGCCTTTAACATGCGATATACTTTGTACTCTAATCTGCCTGCTACTGTCTTACAGGTGCTGGGTTAATATCTAATGGTTCTTAAGATATGATTTAGTGTTGTGGAAGGTGTACCATGGATATGACACTATATTCTTTAAGGTATGTTACACCAGAAGGCTATATGTTCTGTTATAACCTGAATCAATTGATTTTTTTGAAATTTAAAAACAAAATTTTATCTGTATGGTTGTTTTGCCTGCATGTATATATACAATGTCAGTGTCTCGTGCTGGTGAAGGCTTCCCCTGAAATTGAAGTTACAGACAGTTGTGAGTAGCAATGTAGGTATGAGAAATAGAACTCGAGTTCCTGGGGAGCAAGTACTCTTAAGTGATTAGCTATCTGCAGCCCCTTGTCAAATTTTTTTATGGAAATGGTAATTTTTATTTGTCAGATTTTTTATGGTAATAGGGATTTTTATTTATTTGCTTAGAGATAGGATCTCATATATCCCAAGCTCCTCAAACTTACTATATAACTAAGGGTGATGCCCACTACTGCTTCCACCTCTTGAGTATTATTACTACTTGCCTGATTTATGTGGCTGCGGACACCCAGACCAGGGATTCCTGTAACAGTTAACAACTGAACCATATCCTCATCCTCTAAGGTGTAATTCTCACACACTGTGATTAATAAATAACCCATAAAATATTCTGATAGCTCTTAATTTTGTTCTGCCATATGCACCTAATAGTAAAACATTATTATATCATGAAATACGGCATCTTTGAAAATGAACACATTTAATCATTAATACTTCATTAAAAACAGAAGCAGAGGGATAAATGTAATTTTTATGCAGGCTTTCACAGAGTATATCATTATAGCAGCTTTTTATTTTTTTTTAAACACAGTATTACTTTATACCGGTATCTTCCCTAGAACTCAGTACTTAAATCAGACTGGCTTTAAACTCACAGTCATCTATGTTTCTCTGCCTTTTGTGTTTTGGAATTAAAAAATGTATGCCCCCATACACAGCCCGACTGGCAACCATTTTTAAGGCATAGCTTTCAATGGGAGTCAATAGAGGGGTCTTCGGAAACTTTCCTTTATTTCTGTGCCAACATGAGGCTTTTGTGCTTAGGAGTGCTGTTGAACCATTTCTTGTGTTAAAAATTCAAGAGCAGCATTCTTAATTCTAGAAGAAATAGAATTCTTTTCAAACAAATGCCCCATCTCACCAAATATCAAAAACCCAAAAGGCCAGACTAGATCAATAAGTAATCGTCAAGCTTTTGGCCTGAGCTCCAATGATTTAGTTCCATTTGTAAAGTGTTAACCTTGAAATACAGCCTGAGATCAAGTTGAATACACTTTATTATGACACAAAGTGGAAGTGTACAGGAAAACTCATTTGCTCAGGGTTAGCGTGTTGTGACAGAAGGACCCCTCAAGTTTCAGACAACCAGTGATTTCAGCTAAACTTTATCACTTAAACTGGCCTTTCTGAAAAAAATCCCTTTGTTCATCTTTAAGTCAAGGCTCAGAGAACAATCTCAGTGGCGTGGTAGGAGCAACAAATCATATTCTACATGAAAGAGCTCTAGAAACCATAAAGCACTTATAAATGACATCCAAAAGTGGGGGATAGCTTTCCAAAACACAATTGTGCTTGTATTTCTTACATGAAGGATCATTCAGCTTGGATCTGATTGCAAATAAAAATCTATTTATTAAAGAAGTATCAACACTTTGAGTGTCTGAAAATGGAGTATCCGTGCTGCATGAATGAAGAAAACAGATTTTTAACGATGCCAAGAACCAGACAGAGTTCTTCTTTCCATGCTGACTTCACAGAGCAAAGTATCATTTGAAGGGAGTAGCTGCCAACTTGCATGTCAGGCCACTACATCCTTCCCCAGTGGGGCTAGAGTTGCTTCCGTGCAGGGCTGTGGGAAACACACTCAAACATTTGCTGCCCTGATTAGTCCCATGAAAACATACACACCATCGTTCAGGCAAAGAAACCAATCCCTTTATCTAAGTGTTACACCCATCAAATCAGGCCTTGGTGCTTCTAAACGGAGTTCACAGGGTCAAAGTAATGAATGAGGAGATGACAGGGAGAGTGGCTGAGTGTGGTTTCCCAGTGAAAGAACCGAAGGGACTAGAAACAAATAGCCTGCCTATATTGTTATGGCTATATGCCTCTAAAGAGCTGAAATAAGTTATGGGAAAGTCAGAGACTTCCTCGAAAACCTCTTGTAAAACAAGACTTATGCAGCAGATGAAAGTATTTTCAGCTACGTTAACTTCCAGCTGAAGGAAGCTGCAGGAAGCAAGAGCAAGATGGATTGGGGCTTAGAAGGATGGCTCAGCAGGAAAAAATCTGCCAAAATTAGTGGGTCAGTTGATTATGGCAAACTATCAGCAACTGGGGTCTGGGAAAAGGTAATCCAGAGATCACCTGCATGTTCTCCAGGCTTCTCTCCAGCTTCATCTCTATCCTGACAACCATCATCCTAGATGAAAGATTGCATTACTTTGCATCAAAGCTGTCACCCTACTTGAACCAATTCCTTGCCCACCTGCAGCACAATCTTGAACGTTTGGCAGTGGCTGCTCAGGATGGTGAAATCATGGCTCATTTCTCTCCTGCTCTCCCATGTATTCTTCTAAGTCCTCTCGGGTGAAATCTGCAGTCTCCTCACATTATAAAGTAAAACTGGACAACCGGACTTCCATCCCTTCTCCTCACAAAGCTACTTGTGCTGGCCTTTATCCTGAACCCTTGATTTAAAATATCATCTATGTGCCTGGTGCTCCAAGAGCCACCTTCCCCTTGCTATTGCTACTCATAGTTGATTTAATGTCAGCAGTACAGCAGGGTTGAACTCAGGTTCTCAGACATATTGGGAAAGCACTTTACCAGGGAGTGACATCCTCAGCTCCACTCCATCTACATTGCTTCCCAAAATAGATGGGTTTGTTTGACGTTGTCAGCCTTAATGGGATTTTAGCATTCTTTTGATAAATTACCCTCCTTTTAAAACTATTTATGTGTAAAAGTGTTTTGCCTACATGAATGTATTTGCACTGTGTGTGTGCCTAGTACTTGCAGAAGCCAGATATCATCAGATGCCTGGGAACTGGAGTCACAAGCTGTTACCACATTGCTACTGGGGACTAACCTGTGGCATCTACAAGAACAGCAAGTGCTCTTAACCACCGAGTCATCTCTGCATCCCCAATTTGCCTTCTTTTTGACTCTAATAGTACCTCTTTTCCAATTTCTGCAGTCGCATTTCAAACTTGTTTTAAATTCTTCAAAATTCTTACATTCACCACATTTCTTAGCAACCTTGTCTTAAGCAATTGTCTAGTTACCATCAAGGAAGTCATAGATTCACTAACAACTCTCACCATGCTTTCAGTGACTCCACATGGTCTATTCTAGTATAAAGCTACTCTCTTTCATTTGGGCTTTAGTAATAGCCTCCTATTCTTCACTTTGTTTCCCAGCTGTAGCCCCTTCTTCATCCCCTCCAAATCCAGCCCTCCCTCCCTCTTGTCCTCCCATCCCCCTTCCCCAGTGCATTAAGAGAGGAGGTCTTCCTCCCCTTCCATCTGGCCCTAGCCTATCAGGTTTCATCAAGAATACCTGCATTGTCTTCCTCTGTGGCCTAGTAAGGCTGCCTCCCTCAGGAGGAGGTGATCAAAGAGCCAGCCACTGATTGCATGTCAGAAACAGTGCCTGTTTCCCTTACTAGGGAACCCACTTGGAGACTGAGCTGCCATGGGCTACATCTGTGCAGAGGTTCTAGGTTATCTCCATTCATAGTCCTTGGTTGGAGTATCAGTCTCATAAATATTTTAATTATTACACTAGTGCTGCCTGTTGACAAAAGTTAAAGAAAAAGACTGTGTTGTGACTCTGTGACTCTCTCTAAGAGTAATAAACAGGCACCATGGATGAATCATACACAATACACCAGTTCCATCTCATCCAGTCACAGAGCTGAAATGTCTAGAGCAGGGTTTTATAACCTTGTCATTGTGATATTTGGGGCCAGATAATTCTTTGCCAAAGAGGCTGTCACTTTCATTGTAAGATGCATTGCGGTTCAGTGGTCTCTGTTTACCAGATGCCTATAGCACTGCCTCCCTTTCCCCAAGTTTTGATAATAGAAAATGCCTGTAAAAACTTCTAAATACCCCCTAAGGGAAAATTTCACTCCGTTTTCTAAACCACTAACCTCCCAAGTGATAAAAAGCAAACCACACTCCTCAGCTCTCATGCTCTCAGCATTCCAACACTCTGATCATGTCCAGCTTCCACTGGAAAAGAAAAAGAAGTACAGCCCAGACTTCATCCCTTCAATACTCAGAGCTTTAACATTTCTCCAACTCTTTAAATTTCCTTTTTACCTGCCACAGACCGCTGATGGATTTAATTTTATAAACAATTTTTATTAGTGCTGAATATTGAATCTAAGTCTATACACATGCTAAGTAGGTATTCTATCACCATCTACTTCTCCAGCACTTTTCCTACATTTTCTTGTGAAACAGCATCTCACTAAGTTGCCCAAAATAGACTTACATTTCAGGTCCTCTTGCTGCAGCCTCCCAAGTAGCTGGGATTATAACCATGCACCACCAGGCCCAGACTTCTAAAAGACACTGTTTGTTGTCAACATTACTTATTATATACCACTGTAATGCATATCTATTCTCAACACTGTCTACAAACAACAGACATGGTGGCAAATGCTTTTAAACCTAGCATTAGTGAGACAAAAGGTAGCAGATTCGTATGAGTTCTCAGCAAGCCTAGTCTACATAGTGAAGTCTCAACCAACCAGAGGTACATAGTGAACCCTTGTTTTTAATTGTCACTCTTCTGTCCATGTCCTCTCAACAACTACAAAAAGCAATGACACTTTCACCTCCTACCATTTCCTATTAGCAAAACAGCACTGAACACTACTCCAGTTCCTCAAAGAAGGTCACATGGTAGCATTTCTGATGTGCATTCCTTTTATGGCAGGCACTGTGGTAGATGTTTCACAAACATCAGTACTCCTCCACCAAATCCATCCATATGAGCATTATTGTCATTGGTTAGAACACTTTAAAAGTGACACTCCATAGAAAAGGGGAATGAATGTCTTTTATCAAAACACATCATTTCAACTAACATTCTTTGCTCTGTATTATAATAAGCCAATGGCTATCTCCAAGTTGCTTTTTGTTTCACTTTTTCCCTCCCAACAGGTGTTAATTGGCAATACCTTCTATAACAATGGCCATACACATTTGTTTTAGAATGGCACAGATTTTTCTTGTTACAAAGGAATTGTTCAACAGTTGTGATCCATTGTTGTTCCAGATTTGTTATAAAGGATATACATTTTGTTTTGTCTGTCTATTGTTACAACTGATGAAGAACTTCCAGAAATGTCAGATTAAGAAGAAATAAGGCCTCCCATGATATTTTTTCCTAGTGTGGGGATTTGAAACTACAGCCTCATGGCATGGTAGCAAACACTCTACCACTAATTCATAAACCCAGTTCAAGACACTCTTTGAATAGTTCAAGACAAAACATTTCAAGTTGATGTCCAATATCAAAATATCCTGAAACTATTAGATGAGACCCACCCACCCCCCACCCCCCGCCACCAAATGTCCACAAATCTACCTCAAGAAGGTCTCAAATGAAGGTCACACTGCCATCTTTACTGTGCATGTGCCTGGTTTATCTTTATTTTGAAGGTGTTGTATTGATGAACTGGAAGTGGAATGAAAGATGTGCTGCCATGAACATAGTTTTTTAGTACGATTAGTTTCTGGAATTTTTTTTTTACCAGGATTCCAATGTAACACATGAAGTCTGAAGAGTTCCTTAAAATTCTATAAGCCAGACTGGTTTGTGTCTTAAAGACAGTAGATTAAACAGAAAGACAGATTCATTTACTGGGAGAGTGAGATGTGTTATAATTCTCATTTGGCAGATGATAAATGTGAGTGTCAGAGAGGTTATGACCAAAATGATCATAGGTAATACAGTAAGGTCAATTCTAAGATCTGCACAGTTTCTAAAGCTCAGATTCCATGCCCTCATCTTCATGGACATGGTCTGAAAATATGATGAGAGAGGCACTCTCATGATTAGGTTATATTGTATGGCAAGTATTAAGTGATTTTACAAATGTAATTAAAGTCTTAAATTAATTGACATCAAATTCATCAAAAGGAGATATCCTGGGTAGAACTAATGCAAAGAGATAAATATTTTAAAGAGAGCCTACACAGACAAAAAAGAAACAACAAAAATCAAAACACCTTACACCCATCAGAATGGCTAAGAACAAAAACTCAAATGACACACATGCTGGAGAGAATGTGGAGAAAGAGGAACCCTCCTCCATTGCTGGTGGGAACATAAACTTGTACAACCACTTTGGAAATCAATCTGGCACTTTCTCAGAAAATTAGAAATAGTGCTACCTCAAGATCCAGCTATACCACTGCTAGGCATATATCCGAAATATGTTCAACTACACAACAAGGACATTTGCTCAACCATATTTGTAGCAGCTCTATTTGTAATAGCCAGAGGCTAGAAACAACCTAGATGTCCTTCAACGGAGGAATGGATACAGAATTTGTAGTACATTTACACAATGGAATACTAAGCAGCTATTAAAAACAAGGAAATCATGAAATTTGCAGGTAAATGGTGGGAACTAGAAAAGATCATTTTGAGTGAGGTAACCCAGAAACAGAAAGACACACACGGTATATACTAGTTCATAAGTGAATATTAGCCACACAATATAGGATAAACATGTTAAAATCTATACTCCTAATGAAGCTAAACAACAAAGAAGACCCTTGGGAAGATGGTTAATCCTCATTCAGAAATATAAATGCAATAGACATTGGAAGCAGGAGAAGACAGGGAACAGGAGAGGAGCCTACCACAGAAGGCCTCTGAAACAGTCTACTGATTGAGGTATTGAAGCAGATCCTGAGACACATAGCCAAACTTTGAGCAGAGTGTAGGGAATCTTGAAGGGGGAGATAGAAAGACTTGGAGGGGATAGGAGCTCCAAAAGGAGACCAACAGAGCCATAAAAACTGAGCCTGGGAGGCCCTACAGAGAATGATACCACAACCAAAGACAACACATGGAGATGACCTAAAATCCCAGCTCAAAAGTAGCCTAAAGACACAGTCTCCAAGTGGGTTCCCAAGTAAGGGAAACAGGGGCTTTCTTTGGCATGAACTCAGTGGCAGGCTCTCTGATCACCTCTCCTTGTGGGTGTAGGCTTGCCAGGCCACAGAGGAAGATAGTGCAAACAGTCCTGGTGAAACCTGATAGGCTAGGGTCAAATAGAAGGGGAGGAAAACCTCCCTCATCAGTGGACTAGGGTAGGGACATAGGGGGAGAAGAGGGAGGAAGGGTGGGATTGGGAGGAGACTAGGGAAGGGGCAACAGCTGGGATACAAATTGAATAAATTGTAATAAATGATAATAAAATAATAATAATAAAGAACAAACCACGGCCATTATATGCTTCATAGAAATTGACTGAAAATACATCACAGACCTACACGTTAAAACACAAAACTGTTAAACTCTGCAATGATAGCAGGAGAAAAATCAAGAGGATTTGGGATTTGTCTCCACCCGTGAAAGAAAGAATTGATGGGTTGTACTTCATTAAAGTTAAAAAAAAATCCTTCCATTTAAAAACACTGTCAGTATTAGGAAGGCGAATCTCTAAATGGCATAAATTTTTACAAATGACATATTTGATTTTTTTAAGTTATTCAGACTACAAAAGAAACTCATAGGGGGGATCCAAGATGGCTGCCACGAGAGAACACTGTGTCTGAGGAGTAGGAGAGCAGAAACAACGCAGCGACCAGGAGACTGAACTCTGGGACCTAAAATGCCAGCATTGTGAGTGCCAGGCGAGCAGAACTCCTACGGTGAGAAAATCAAGTGGGAAAACCCTAGGGACACCCAGTTATTACCTGGAGAAATTTCCCTGTGACCAGCGGCGCACAGCTCTGATCTGGACGAGCTGCTGCACTGGGCGCGCGCAGCCGCCATTATAGACTGGATCGCACAGTCTCCCGGGCAGTCTCAGGAGGAGCCTAGTGCCGCTTTCACTGAACTGCGCCCTACGAGCGCACACTGCACCCGGGTTCTGCTTCGACCCACGGGTGTGCTGCGGGTTCGGTCCAATCATCGGAACCACACCAGACTGAGTGGATTCCGGGACCATTTTGACCAGTCCGCACATTGCCGGGGCGCAAACCAAACGCCCCGCCAGCAAAATCTCAGTCAGTGAGTGAGTCCGCCAGCA
>JAQQSO010005804.1:0-11773 GCA_028658305.1 Pachyuromys duprasi
AAAAAAAAAAGAAAATCAATCCTTTGGGAATTTGTTACACTCTACCAAATGAGAGCATAAAGGGAAAGCAATGCAACCTGTCTTGAATGCAAACCCTTTTTGAGTTACTTCCTATAGTTTTCCTGTGTAGTGCTAGACAAGACCCTTGGAGCTACAAAAAGTTAAAGGAATTGACCCTGCACAGAGATATTTCTTTGTTTTGTTAACAGACATGCCTGGGAGGTAAAATAATACAATAAATATGACAAGGTTGCTGATGAAGTCTGTAGGAGTTGTGGAGGCAGAGCCATCCCTGTGGGCTGTTTGGTAAGGGAAGTCATTAAGAAAGAAACTAGACCAAAGCCAGGAATTAAGGAAGGACTATCATTCAGAGAGTGTAGAGTCATGATAGAGCAGCGTAGCCAAATGGAACAAAGTTATCAAAAGCCCAGCAGAGTCAAGAGTGTGTAAAGCATTTAGGGGACAATGGTTTAGAGTGATGTTTATTGAAAAATAGGAAGGATGACAGTAAAAAGTATTATAACTAAAATCATGCATTTATGATCTCATTGGAGGTCACAGGTTACTAGCTGGTGTCTTTTTCAAACATCTTCCCTCATTCTTTTAAGATTACAATTATCTATCTATCTATCTATCTATCTATCTATCTATCTATCTATCTATCTATCTATCTATGTATCTGTTTTTAACTTCCAAAAATATAATTTATTTATTTTCTTGTTAAAAAATTATTTAACCATTTTATAGCCTAATCCCAGCCCCCTCTCTCCTCTTCTCCCAGTCCCAGCCTCACAACCCTTCCCTTCATTTTCCCCTTCTCTTCTCTCTGGTTGGTGGTTCAGTCTCTGTGTGTCCCCATGGGCCCTGTTAGTTTACTCTGTAGGTCTTATTGTGGTGTCTTTGACCTCTCTGGCTCCCTTTATCCTTCCTCCTACTCTTCTGTAAAACTCCCTGAGTCTGGCCTATTGTTTGGCTGTTTCCATCAGCTGCTGGATGAAGCCTCTCAAAAGATAGTTATGCTAGGTTCTTGTCTGCAAACACAGCAGAGTGTCAATAATAATAGGGGTTGGCTCTCTCCCATGAGGTGGCTCTCAGGTTGGGCTAGTAATTGATTAGCCATTCCCTACATTTGTAGGCAAGACAAATTTTGGGTTGTTGGTTTTATGAATGGGTTACTTCCCTAGAGGAAGTCCCACTGGCTACAGGGGTGGCGACTTCAGGCTCCATATCCCCCTTCCCCCCCCCCCGCCCCCTATGTTAGGAGTCTCAGCTAGGGTCACCTCCATAGACTCCCAGAATCCTCCCCTGTCCCAGAAATGTCTCCTTTCTATTTCTATTCTCTCTCCTGGTCCTGCCCCTTGCTCTCCCCACCCCGTTTCTTCATACCCAATTGCCAACCCCCGTTACCCTCCACACCCCTTCTCCAACCCAATTTTCTCCCTCCATCTGCATCAGCTGTCTATTTTATTTCCTCTTCTGAGTAGAGTCAAGTATCTACCCTCAGGCCCTCCTTGGTTTCTTTGGGTCTATGGATTATAGCGTGGTTATCCTGTACTTCATGTCTAATATACACTTAAGTGAGTAGATGCTATGTACGACTTTCTGGGTGTGGGTTACTTCACTTAGAATGATCTTCTCTAGTTCCATCCATTTTCCGGCAAATTACATGATGTCTTTGTTTTTAATAGCTGCGTAGTATTCCATTGTGTAAATATACCATATTTTACAATAAAGATTCTATAAACAAAGTTGAGCAAGTGTTCTTGTATGGTAGAACATCTTTTGCGTATATACCCAGGAGTGGTAATGCTGGGTTTTGAGGTAGATCTAGTCTCAATTTTCTGAGAAAATTCCAGATTGATTTCCACAGTGGTTGTAAAAGTTTACATTCCCACCAGCAATGGAATAGTGTTCTCCTATCTCCACATGCTTGCTAGCATGTTCTGTCACTTGAGGTTTTATTTTTATTTTTAACTTTATTAGTTACAATTTATTCACTTTATATCCCCTCTGTATCTCCCTCCCTCCTCCCCTCCCAATACCACCCTCCCTCCTCCTTCTCCACCCCTACTTCTCCCCCAGTCCACTGAGAGGGGAGATCTTCCTCCCCTTCCTTCTGATCCTAGTCTATTAGGTCTCATCAGGAACGGCTGCATTGTCTTCCTCTGTGGCCTGGTAAGGCTGCTCTGCCCTTAATGGGAGGTGATCAAATTGCAGGCCAATCTGTTCATGTCAGAGACAGTTCCTGTTTTCATTACTGTAGAACCCACTTGGACACTGAACTGCCATGGGCCACATCTGTGCAGAGGTTCTATATTTTCTCCATGCATGGTAATTGGAGTATCAGTCTCAGATTCACTTGAGATTTTTATCTGAGCTATTCTGATGGGTGTAAGATGGGATCTCAGAGTTATTTTAATTTACATTTCCCCAGTGAGCAATGAAATTGAACATTTCTTTATGTGGATTTTGGCAATTAGAGATTCCTCTGTTAAGAATTCTCTGCTTAGCTCTCTACCCATTTTAATTGGGTTATTTGGTTTGTTGGTTTGTTAATTTCTTGAGTTCTTTATACATTTTAGATAATAGCCCTTTGTTGGATGTAAGGTTGGTAAAGATATTTTTCCAATCTGTAGACTGCTCTTTTGTCCTTTTGACAGTGTCCTTTGCTTTACAGAAGCTTTTCAGTTTCATGAGGTCCCACTTATTGATTATTGATCTAAGAGCCTGCATTGTTGGCGTTCTGTTCAAGAAGTTGTGTCCTGCGTTGGGCACTACCTGTAGCCTTAGGTTTTTCAACAAACCTGCTTTATTTAGGGTTCTTAAATGCTTCTTTCTCACTTCCAACCCACTGACCAGAGGTATGGGAGAAAGAAGGTTAGTAGGAAAAGAGGGTTTTAGACCTTTTTCGAAGTAGCTCTTTGTTGTCTGAATGCCAACAGTCCAGTCCAAATGCTAACACCAAACAGCAATATAAAACTAGCACGATTTAGCAGATCCAAGTGAGTCAGTGGAAGCCACAAGACTCGGATGGATTGCCCAAAGAAGAAGAAGTTCTTTGGAAAGTTTCTCTCTGTGAAGTGAAGAACGAAAACCAGCACGGCGATGTGGATCCAAAAAGCATTGTTTCATTCTCCATAGGCTTCTCTGTACCTTTTCTCCTCAGGATCCACCCACCGATGTTCTCAGCTGGTTAAAGTTATGACCCTCTTACAAGGCAGATTCTAGCAAAACATCACATGACACATCTGAGTCTTCAAAGAAACCAGAAACTTTCACTTCAATCTCCAGTGCCAAATAATTCAAGGCCATTCCTAACTTTCTCTTTATTGTATCCAGTATTATGTTAAGGCTTTGATTCACTTGCACCAGAATTTTGTGCAGAGTGATAAATAAGGATCAATTTGCACTCTTCTATATGTAGACATCCAGTCAGACCAGAACCAATTGTTGCAGATGCTTTCTTTTTTCCACTGTATGGTTTTGGCTTCTTTGTAAAATCAAGTGTCTGTAGGTGTGTGGGTTTATTTCTAAGCCTTAGGTTTGATTCCAATGGTTGACTTGGCTGTATTTTTTAATTAACTTTTTATTGATTACAGTTTGTTCACTTTATATCCCAGCTATAGCCCAATCCCTCATCACCTCCCAATCCCACCCTCCAACCCTCCTCTCCTCCCATGGCCCTCCCCCAGTCCACTGATAGGGTAAGACTTCCTTCTCTTCCATTTTACCCTAGCATATCAGGTATCATCAGAAATGGCTGTATTGCCTTTCTCTGTGGCCTGGTAAGGCTGATACACCCTCAGGGGATGGTGATCAAAGAGACAGCCACTGAGTTCATGTCAGAGACAGTCCCTGTTCCCATTACTAGGGAACCCACTTAGACACTGAGCTGCCATGGGCTACATCTGTGCAGGTTTTCTAGGTTAAATCCATGCATGTTTGGAGTATCAGTCTCAGAAAAGGCCCCCTAGCCCAGATATTTTGGATCTATTGTTCTCCTTGTGAAGCTCCTGAACCATCCAGGTCTTTTCATCACCCTCTTCTTTCATAAGATTTCCTGTACTCTGTCTAAAGATTGGCTATGAGGCACAGCATCTGCTTTGATACCCTGCTGGGTAGAGTCTTTCAGAGGCCCTCTGTGGTGGGCTCCTGTCCTGTTCCCTGTTTTCTCCCTCTTCCTATATCTGTCCATTTGCCTTTCTGAGCAAGGATTGATCATCTTACCCAGGGTTCTCCTTCTTGCTTAGCTTCTTCAGGTGTACAGGTTTTATATGTTTATCTTAGATTATATTATTACTTTCCACTTATTTTTAATTAATTTTTAATATTAATTACAGTTTATTTGTTTTGCATCCCAGCTGTAGCCCCTCCCTCAGCCCCTCCCAATCCTACACTCCCTCCCTCATTTCCTCCCATCCCCCCTACCTAAATCCATTAATAGGGGAGGCCCTCTTCCCCTTCCATGTGACCCTAACTTATCAGGTCTCATCAAGACTGGCTGTATCCTCCTCCTCTGTGGCCTGGCAAGGCTGCTCCCTCCACAGGGGGAGGTGATAAAAGATCCAGCTGCTGAGTTCATGTCAGAGACAGTCCATGTTTCCCTTACTAGGGAACCCACTTGGCTATTGAGCTGCCATGGGTTACATCTGAGCAGGGGTTCTAGGTTGTCTAGGTTATATCCACGAATGGTACTTGCTTGGAGTATCAGTCTCAGAAAAGACCCCTGTGCTCAGATACTTTGGTACTGTTGCTTTCCTTGTTGAGCTCCTGTCCTCTCCAGGTGTTACTATCTCCCCTTTCTTTCATAAGATTCCCTGTACTCTGCCCAAGTTTGGCTATGAGTCTCAGCATCTTCTTTGATATACTGCTGGGTAGAGTCTTTCAGAGGCCCTCTATGGTAGGCTCCTGTCTTGTTTCCTGTTTTCTCCTTCTTCCAGTGTTCATCATACACACACACACACACACACACAGACACACACAGACACAGACACACACACACACACACACACACATATAGTCTTTCTAAGTGAGGATTGATCATCTTACCCAGGGTCCTCCTTCTTGCTTAGCTTTTTTTGGAGCACAGATTTTAGTATGTTTACCTTATATTATAAGTCTGATATCTACTTATAAGTGAGTATATACCCTGTGTGTCTTTCTGCTTCTGGGATAACTCACTCAGGATGATCTTTTCTAGATCCCACCATTTGCCTGAAAATTTCATGATTTCCTTGTTTTTAATTGCTGAGGAGTATTCCATTGTGTAAATTACCACAATTTCTGTATCCATTCCTCCATTGACAGACATCTAGGTTTTTTTTTCCAGATTCTGGCTATTATGAATTAAACTGTTATGACCATGGTTGAGAAAATGTCCTCGTTGTATAATTGAGCATAATTTGGATCCTTTCTCCACATCCTCTCCAGCTTGTATTGTCCCTTGAGTTTTTGATCATAGTGAGTCTCATGGGTGTAAGATGAAATCTCAGGGTGGTTTTGGTTTGCATTTTTCTGATGACCAAGTGTGTTTAACAATTTCTTAAGTGTTTCTGTGCCATTCAATATTCCTCTGTTGATAATTCTCTGTTCAGCCAGCTCTGTAAGCCATTTTTTAAAATTGGATTACTTGATTTTTTGCTTTTTAGCTTCTTTAGTTCTTCATATATTCTGGATATTAGCTCTCTGTCAGATACAGGGTTGTTGAAGATCCTTTCCCAGTCTGAGGACTCTCGTTTTGTTCTAATGGGAGTATCCTTTGCTTTACAGAAGTTTTCAGGTTCATGAGGTCCCATTTATTGATTGTTCATCTTAAAGCCTGTGCTGTTGGTGTTCTGGTCAGGATGTTGTCCTGTGCCAATGAGTTCAAGGCTCTTCACCACTTTTTTTCTAACCAATTTAGTGTGTCTGGTTTTAAGTTGAGGTCTTTGATCCACTTGTACTTTAGTTTTGTGCAGGGTGATGAATATGGATCTATTTGCATTTTTCTACATGGAGGTATCCAGTTCAGTTAGACAAGCACCATTTGTTGAAGATGCTGTCTTTTTTCCATTGAATGTTCTTGGCTTCTTTGTCAGAATTCAAGTATTAGTAGCTATGTGGGTTTATTTTTGGGTCTTCAACTCAGTTCCATTAATCCACCATTCTGTTTCTATGCCAACACCATGAAGTTTTTATTAGTGTTGCTCTTAAGTACAGTTTGACCTCCTTTTGTAGGAAGATCGAATGATTGTTTGGATTTTCTCAGTGTCTGTCATTATGTCCTCATTTCACTTCTGATTTTGCTGATTTAGA
Organism: Pachyuromys duprasi; assembly: GCA_028658305.1. Classification (NCBI taxonomy): domain Eukaryota; kingdom Metazoa; phylum Chordata; class Mammalia; order Rodentia; family Muridae; genus Pachyuromys; species Pachyuromys duprasi. The sequence continues at coordinate 6,295 of JAQQSO010005804.1, forward strand.
CAGTTTCTCTATGCCTTTTAGTTAGTTTGGCTAAGGTTTTGTCTATCTTGTTGATTTTCTCAAAGAACCAGCTTTTGGTCTCATTGAGTCTTTGAATTGCCTTCTTTGTTTCTAATTCATTGATTTCAGCTCTGAGTTTTATTATTTCCAACTGTCCAGTCCTCTTGGGTGTGTCTATTCCTCCCCCCCCCCGAGGGCTTTTATGTATGCTGTTAAGTTGCTTGTATGGGATGTCTCAGAGTTCTTTCTGGAGGCACCTAGTGCTATGAACTTTCCTCTTAGCACTGCTTTCTTTGTCGCCCATAAATTTGGGTTAAGTTGTGGCTTCATTTGCACTGAATTTTGGGAAATCTCTAATTTATTTTTGCATTCCCTCCCTGACCAATCTATCATTGAGTAGAGAGTTGTTTAGTTTCCATGAGTATGCAGACATTTTGTTATTTCTGTTGTTGTTGAGGTCTAGTTTTAGGCCATGGTAGTCTGCTAGGATACAGGGGATTATTTCAAACTTCTTGTATTTGTTGAGGCTTGCTTTGTGCCTGACTACATGGTCAAGTTTTGAGAAGTTTCATTGAGGTGCTGAAAAGAAGGTATACTCTTTTGAGTTTGAGTGAAAAGTTCTGTAGACATCTATTAGGTCCATTTGATTTAGGATCTCCCTAAGTGTCATTATTTCCTTATTTAGCTTCTGTCTAGATGATCTGTCTCTTGGTGAAAGTGGAGTATTGAAGTCTTCCACTATTAAGATGTTGGGATAAATGTGTAATTTCAACTTTAATAATGTTTCCTTTACATATGCAGGTGCCCTTGTATTTGGGGCATAGATGTTCAAGATTGTGATGTCCTCCTGGAGCATTTTTTCCTTTAATGAGAATGAAGTGTCCCTCCTCATTTTTTTGATTAATTTTGGTTGAAAGTCTATTTTATTAGATATTAGGATAGCTACTCCAGCTTGTTTTCTGGGTCTATTTGCTTGAAAAACCTTTTTTGAGCCCTTTACTCTGAAGTATTGTTTACATTTTTTTTGCGGAGGTGTGTTTCTTGGATGCAGCAGAATGTTGGATCCTGTTTCTGCAACCATTCTGTTAGTCTGTGTCTTTTTATTGGAGAGTTGAGTCCATTGATGTTGATAGATACTCATGACCAATGAATGTTAGTTCTTCTTATTGTGGAGTTGATGGTGTTACTACTCATTATTTTCTTTAAATTTTTTATTGTGAAGTTATCTATACCATTGGATTGGAGTTTTCCATCTAGTATCTTCTGTATTGCTGGTTTGCTCTGTGGATATTGTTCAAATTTAATTTTTTTCATGAAATATTTTGTTTTCTCCATCTATGTTGATTGAAAACTTTGCTGATATAATAGTCTGGGTTGGCGTGTGTGGTCTCTTAGAGTATTCAGGGCATTTTCCCAGGCCCTCTTGTCTTTCATAGTTTCTGTTGTGAAGTCTGGTGTGATTTTGATAGGTCTACATTCATATGTTACTTAGCCTTTTCTCCTTGCTGGTTTTAATATTTTTCTTTTTTCTGCAGATTTATGTGACATGAAGAGTTTCTTTTCTAGTCTATTTGGTGTTCTGTAGGCCTCTTGTATGTTTATGGGCATCTCTTTCTTTAAGTTGGGAAAATTTTCTTCTTTTGATTTTCTTGAAAATTATTTCTGGACTTAGAGCCTGGAATCTTCTTTTTCATCTATTCCTATTATTCTTCGATTTCATCTTTTCATGGCGTCCTTGAATTCTTGGATGTTTTGTGTTTGGAACTTTTCTGATTTTACTTATTTTTTTGAGAGTTGTATCAATTTCTGTGAGTGTATCTTCAGCACCTGAGATGCTTTTTTCCATCTCTTATATTCTGTTTGTGTTGCTTATCTTTGTGGTTCCTGATCTTTTCTCTAATTTCTCAAGCTCCATGGTTTCTTTGAGTTTTCTTTATTAATTCTAATTCTGTTTCCGTGTCTCGCACCATTTCTTTCATCTGTTTGAATATGTATTCCTTTCTTTCCATGATGGCATCTATTTTTTATTGTTTCCTCTTCATTTACTTCTATTTTGTGGCTATATTTGCCTGTTTTTCTTTGAGAGTTTCCTCATAATTTGCCTCCATCTGTGTGGTTATTTCTTTGAGAGATTTGTTTGTTTCCTTTTTATATGTCTCTAATAACTTGATAAGCACCGCTTTTAAATCATTTTCCCATGTTTCTGATGAATTTAAATATCCATTGATTTTTTTTTTTTCTTGGTTGTTGGCAAAGCCAGGATGTCTTGATTTTTGTGTTCTTATGCTGACCTCTAGCCATCTGCTTATCTGTAATCTTCAGTGTTTGTTCCTGGAGTCTGTACTTCATATTGGGTCTGTCTGTCTCTGGTGTCTGGAGTATTCTTCCAGAAGATGAGAGAGACCCACCAGTCTGAGAATGGATGTTGGTGTTTCAGCTGTACTTAAGGGAAGAAGGTCGTGGGTGCATGTGCACAAGTGATTGTGTTGCATGGAAGTGTGCCTTGTAGGACAGGGTGCTAGAGCATGTAATTGCTTGAAGTGTGGAGAATAAGAGCAGGAGGAGGTACTGGTATCATTCACAGGTGCAATTCCCATTCGCATGTGCCCCCAATACCTCAGTGACCTATAGGGCTGTTGTACTGTCCTTATGGTACTCAGATGTCTGGGCTCTAGGAACTGTTTGCCTGGACTCCACTGGTAGACCCACAAAACAGGGCCTTCCACGTTGAGAACACTGTTAGAAGGGCCCTCATGTTGCCCACAGTATGGGTGTGGATGGGAGGGATCCTTCTGGTAGCAGAAGGACCGTGGGTCTGGGGCTCTGCATGCACTCATTTGAAGGCACCCTCACTAGCTCTCAGGCCTAATCAGAAAGCACAGGTGTTCCCCCTGTTCTCTCCTCTCATAGTCGGGCTCGCAAGGGCAATTGCGATTGTAAGAGGTCCATCAGCTCAGTGGTGTCCACTGTTTTCCCACAGGGCAGGGATACCCTTACTTGGGACAGCTGTCTATGCTATCTTAGTCTCTGAGCATGGAGGCTTCTGCTTGGGCAAGCCAGAGCTGCGTACCTGGGAGGCCCATACAGCTGCCCATCATAGCTGCCAACCTGGGATGCCTGCAACAGCTGCCAACCTGGGAGGCCTTTACTGCCTCCACTTCTGCTATGTCAGTCACTGAACATGAAGGATCCCGCTTGGGGCAACCAGTGCTGCCTCTTCTGAGCAGGGAGGTCCAAGTTTGGGGCAAGAGGAAGTGTAGGGCAGTTGAATATTCCTCACTATGAGTCCTGGGAGACAGTCACTGATGACCTGGATCCAAACTATCCCAGCATACGGGTTGTCTCCTCTCGCCCAGGAAGCTTCAATGTCGATGTTCTGGCTTCAGCTGCCCCTACACTCACCAGTTTTGGAGTTTTGTATCCTGTGCCCATCAGATATGGTGTGGTCTGGTCACTGTCATCTTGGACTCTGAATTGACTTGTCTATTTTTTTGCCAATACCATGCGATTTTTATAACTATAGCTCTGTAGTACAGCTTGAAAAAATATACTGTATATGCACATGCCACCTCACATGTATGAAGGTCAGATGACAACTTCTGGCAATTAGTTCTCTCCTTTCAACACGTCGTTCTCAGGGATCAAACTTAGGTCATCAGACTTGCTTGGTGAAATGCTCCTTCAGCTGTTAAGCCGTCTTGTCAACCTACCTACATTACTCTTTGAGAAAAGGTTTCTCCTGAATCTGATACTTACTAATTTTGCTAGATTTAATGGGCAATAAGCCTCATACATCTCCCTGATTTAGGAGTTTAGGCACACATTGCCATTCCTGGCTTTTAAAATAAGTACTATGGATCTAAACTCAATTCCTCAAACTTGATTGGCAAGTATTTTATGGACTGAACAATCTCCCCAGCCACCCCTTAGGCAGAGAGTAGGATATAACAGCAGCTTGGACTTAGTGGATGGGAGAAATGTTGAATGAAGAATACAAAATTTCAAAAAGATTTCTAGTTGTGATTCTCATTGTTCTTACCACCCAAATTAATTCTATAAGGTGGTTTATATATTAATTATTTCAATGTAGCTGATTTACAATATGTACATCTATCAAAATTTCATGTTATAGACTACAGATATACTTCTAAATTAAAAATTCAAAATGCCAGTGCAATGCATTTTATGATTCTTATCACGAAAAAAAGGAGAAACGTTCACTTTCAGATCTAGTTTTGAATTCTTGACCTGGCAGAAAATCTCAAACTGTGTACTGCTTCAGGGGCCACTGGATTAGTCTTTGCATTCAACATTTGTTGACATGAACATAAAAACAATCTTTGAAGAAATTGCTTAAGGGATACCTTTTCTTTGTTACAATTCTTTTAAACATAACATATTCTCAATATAACAACCAGTTTCCCTAGCCATTTTTAAAAAAGAAAGATGATCATGGGACTCCATGATGGAAGGGGAGGACTAATGCCCAAAAGTTGTCCTTCGTCCTCCACAGCCATAGTATAGCATACAAACACCTCCATGCTCTTAGCTCTCTCTCTTTCTCTTCACACACACACACACACACACACACACACACACACACACACACACTAAACAACAAGAAATAAAAAAATTAAATAATGATAAAATTACAGCTTCAAGTCTGATGGTGTGCCCTAAGTGGGTCACTTCAAGTCTCTGAAGTTGTTTTTTCAGTTTTATAAAATACAGAAAAGTTGTACCTACTTCATAAACTAATTACAAGAATTAAATTATATTTAACACATTTGTGACTGTTACAAACTAAAGTCTAATGAATGCGTAGTATGTTATCAGTTAGTAAGCATGATGCATATCAATGAAAAACAACAATGAAAGCAATCACACAAAGTGAATTTTGGCCCACTACCATATGCTGAAGCGACTGGCCTAATTAAGTGAATCTTTCTTTCATTTTTGTTTCAGTGCACAAAGTAGAAACTTTAGAGAAGCAAAAAAACAGCCTATTCATATAAAAATGCAAGTGTGCTATTCCTTTCCCTTAGGAGAAGCTGTAACATAGCAAGCTGAATCCCTCACTCATTCAGTTGGCAAAGCCAAAGAGAGAAAAGCAAAACAGGCTTGAAAGCAACATAATTCAAGACATAAATACATAATATGCTTGAATACATACAAGCTGCTGGCAGTTTCCTAATCTCTTATCACAGTTCCATTTCTGCATCAGTGAAGAGGTTCTCTGCGCATCAGGACGATCCCTTGCCAGCAATATTAATACACCAAAGGTATAGTACCCTATTGTCTTACCTACTGACTCATTCCAAGTCAGCAATGAAGTGGTAAGCAATGCCAAATAAAGAAAGAAGCTTAATTTGTGTTTAAATCACAATATACATACACAAGTCTATTTCTTAGATTCTTTTAAAAATAAATTTATTTATTTTTATATCAATCACAGGTTAGGTACTTTGCATCCCAGGCA